>PVKM010009200.1:0-37366 GCA_004027735.1 Carollia perspicillata | reverse complement strand
TGTTTACATTTAGGTTGAACAATGGAAATCCATAGAATGAGCCCAACTTCTCACTTTTAGAGGTTTACCTGTCCCATGTCACCCAGTGAACTAAATATACCTGGTATCACTGTACTCAGAAGGCAGCTTGGGCTCCCCTTGAAATTTCTTTGTATGGCCATGAGGCTAGAATACAGATTAACTTAAACTTTGGATCTTAAGCTTTAGGGGGCTCTAAAACCCATCAGCCAAATCACTATAAACATGTGGCCATTATGCTTTCTGACCATACATTCTGGTAATTTCCCTCACTACTCTCACCGGTACATATGTACACACAACAGATCAAAGGCAGGCCCTGTGGTCAATCCAACCATGCAGACACACATGGGTAGAGCCATTCCAGCAGACGAGGGCAGGGATTGGAAATGAGGGGAACACAAACAGAAGGTCTGGTCTCCCCTAGTTCACCGGCGTCAGAGTTAGAACCAGTTGTGACACAGTAGAAGATGCCCTGGAATTAATTTGGAATAGGAGAGAGGTCTTAAGAATTTTGAGCCAAACCATAGTCTTTATCCCCCATGGAATGAGTAGTGGTCTTTCTTTGAGAAAATGATCTATGATTTGGAAAGCCAAATCCACACAGATGACCTAGTTGTTGCCCTACCTGCACCCAGGAACCTGACATGAAACCTGGTGTGCCTGCTGAGAATAGAACTTTTAGTGATTGCTTTATTTGTTTAAGCTAAGTCATAGGAAGAATGATCTCTCCCCGGATGGAATAAGGACAGTGTGACCTGGCACCTTCACTGCTCTTAACTGCCTTGCAATCTTCTAGTCAAGATCATTATCTGCAGGCTGGGCGTACTAGAAAGTAGAGTCTTCTCCACTGACATCTCAGTAGGGATTAGGATCCTTTCTGTTTGAGGAACATGAGAAAGCCAGGCCCTGGGAAGGAGCTGAGACAGATTGCTTGCTTGAGAAACCAATTCATCTAGCAGGACTTAGTTTAAGTAATTGACCTAAGCTAGGGTTGAAGTTGACTGTGGTACTGTCAGAATTCCCTGTGCCTCTGTTTTTTCAATACCAAACCTCTCCAATGAGTGGTCTATGCATGCTTCTCAAGGTCTTCTCCTTGACCTTCTGATATCTGGCTTCCATTTTTCAGTCTTCCCCAGGCTCAGCCATCTCCACTTTTGCATCTGGGTTTGCCTGTAGTGTTTCTTCTAATGGTTCCTTACAACTATCTCTGCCCCCAAGGTACAAGTAAGGGCAAGAGGAAAATAGTTTGTAGCTTTCTAGTTTGGGCTGAGCCTGATAATCGATTTATTTGTATGCTGTGGGAGACAGAGTCCAATTCAGCTCTGAGTTCTGAGTTGTGAGAGTCTGGGTATATACTTTGCTTAAATGTCCAGCTGTGTGACTGACCACATCCTCTAAGCTAAAAGTCTGAGGCATCTGGGTGCCAGCTGGTGGCCCTGGATTATTATCAAAATGTCTCCTTTATTATCTTTCCTTTTATATCTTATCGGAAGGGTGCATAGTGGAAGACTGGTCTGAGACACATAGACACTGGAAGGTTTTAATGAAGAAGGGCATGTTTGTTGGGTTTTAAGGACTTTAGGCAAATTTCCTAGAATTCACCATTTACCCTTAGTGCAGTTTCAAAGATCCCCACCCTAAAAAACCTAAAAAGATAAAAAAACTAAACCTTTATTTATTAAGAAGTATACTTGACACCTTGCATACATGAGCTCATTTACACAACCCGACAGGAGAGATTTGCATATCTGCCAAAGTCGTATCACTGATCACTGGTGAAGGGAGGACTCAAAATGGATTTTCTGAAGCTACAGTCCATGTGATTAATCTTATACCCCACTTTTCTCTCCTTAGTCATACTCTTGATATTTTAGCCGTAGATGATATTTGACCATCTTTCTCCCTTTTTTGGAATTCCCACATCTTAAACTAAATGCTGTGGTATTTTGGTTTTCCACCTATTTCCTCTTCTTCTGTTTCCTTTGTTGGTTTCTCTTCTCTTTTTTTACACAGAAGAACATGCCCCCAAATTTTGTGTTCTTCACGTCTTCGAAAAGATGATCTATACGCATGGCTTCAATGAACATTTCTACAATCCCACCAAATTCCAAATATCAGGACAACAGAGACCAGATCTGGCATATTCCCTGGAAATTTTTGAACATCTTGTAGAGTGCCTGATATATAGCAGGTATTCAATAAATACTATTGAATAAATAAATGTATGAACGGATGCATGGGTCACTGATCTGCTGAGATTTTTCAGATACCACTTCCCCTAACGTCTAGACCCATATTTCCAGCTACCCACTGGATTTTGCCACATTAGCATCCTGTCACTGCCATGAAGTGGTAGTAAGAGCTTGGTGGGGGTTTTACTACAGAGAGTTTTAAGAATTTGCTGGGGCAGCCACACCAGTTGGACTCTCTCATGTTTTCCTTTCGGGGGAAGCTGTATTACCAAGGTGGGCTATAAACCTCCTACAGGGGAAAACAGAGCCTGGTTCCTTCCAATGCCATGGGTTTAAGCTCCTCTGAGAGTGTCTCAGCACAGCTACTGAGTGGCACCGTTGCTAAATAGACACAGATGGAGAAGAATTTCTGCATCTTAAGCAACTGGTCGCTCATTTGAGGGTGGCAACATCACCACACTCAGCGGGCAAGTGCATCCTGGTATTGGATGTCCAGGGAGACTTAATTCCAGCTCAAATCTAGGCATGGAGGACAAATGAGCTCGTAGCTATGAAGAGGCAAGATTCTGTCAGGGTCTCCAGAAATCTCAGCTGCCTTCCCCTACTGTGAGTCCTCAAATACGCCTATAAAATTTGGCTGTGAATGTCAAAGTTGGTGGCTGTTCTTAATTACTAGGGGTGTGGACCACTGAGGATTTGTTCAGTCTGAAATAATTCATCAAATAATTTGTGGGCAGGATTATCAGAGAGAGACTTAGAGGCTGGATGACACCTACTGCCTGAGTCACCCTGTCCATGTGCTTCATGCCTATTCTTTCGTATGTGCCCTCTGGTGGGCGTTAACACGTGATTCAAAAATCTTCACACTTCATGCCCGCTCTCATATGTCTGTCCTTATGCTTCCATCCCAGACCAACTTGACCCCAACTTTCCAAACTTTCTCTTTCCAGGCACCTGATCAGCCAGAGAGCCCATTTGCCACTGCCAATAGTCTGTATATATTTTAACATCGGGCCACTTCTTTTGTCCATGGGAAGCAGGTTTATCACCTGACTGGAAGAATTGGAAGAATTTTTACATCACCACTATCTTTCAAGGCCACCCCTGGGTGGGGTTTCGGTGCAGCTGCTTGCCATTTTTTGGCTTGCACCTGTGTACTAAGTAGACCCATCTGTAAATCAAGCCCAGGTTTTCCCTCCTCTTTCAGCTGGTTGGAAGGAATCTGCCGCACAGCCATCAGGGTGAGCTAAGGGAGAAATAGTAGTGCAACAACAATGAATGGCATGGAAGCCTGAGCTATCGCTCTTGCAACTTGTTTGTGACCTCTAGCCCAGCTCGTGCTTTACCTCCATGTGTACCCCTGCTCTCTTATGGGTTGTGGCTGGGCCTGTTTGAACTGTGCTTGTAGGTCTAAAAATACAGCTCATTATGATGATGGGTGTGTTCTGGATGCATGGTAACTTGATGTTTTAGTCAGAATTCTCCAGAGAAATAGAATCAATAGGAAATATATGTCTTTCTCTATGTATAGTTATATTTATATCTATATCTATGTACATAAATGTATATATTTGTATCTCTATCTAGATAGAGAGCTAGTTAGATAGGACTTTAAGGAATTGGCTCACACGACTGTGGGGCTGGCAAGTCCACGTTCCGCGGAGCAGAGCAGCAGGCTAGAGGTCTTTAGCAGAGCCTAGGAGCACCCCAGGGTTTTGCAAAAGGCAAAATTATCTTCCATTGCAGATTCCCAGGACCTGCTTGTGTGACTTGTCGTGAACTCCACATGACACCTTTTCTCACCTTAGACTCTCAAATACCCTAGGGTCTTTCGAGTCATGTGACCCAAGCGGCACAGCCGCTTGCATCAAAGTCTGGAGTTGCTGCAGAATTCTTTTCTGCTCTGGGGCCTGTTCAAAGCCAGCAGACCTTTAAGACACTCAGTGCACAGACTGCTGCAGTATTGCCATGTGTGGAAGATGCTATCTCCAGAACCCAAGGATCTGCCAGGCATTGTGCCTCCTTCTTTCTAGCAGGAAGTATCAGATGTAATTATGTGTCTTTCTCTTTGAATGGGATATCCTAGCATGTCCCTAGCCACTGAACCTTTAAAGCTTTTTTTCATGTGTTAAACCCCAAAATCTTCATAGGGTTTATTTCCCAACCACTGAGGCAGATACTAGCTACCGCTTGCTTATTCAGCTCATTTAGTGTAATGCTGTCAATGTAAGTAACTGAATATCATGTTCTGAGAGAGACACAGAAAATCTCTTTGTACTGTATGACGAGAGTGAGAGCTAACACAGCTCTGGGGGGAACTTACAACTACTGCCTATTTCACAGGACGGTAAACTGTTTCTTATCTTCTTTTCTGATGTAGAAATCAGTGGCCCCACCTCATGTATCTGAAGCCACGTTAATCTTCTCCAGCAAAAGTGCCATGTCTGGTGTGGCAGCTACAGTTGGTTTTGTGACAGGACGTTGTCACCCTCCAGGAGACCTGTCTGATTCCTGCAGGGGCCCATACCGGTGAATTACAGGAGATAAAAAGAGAATCGCTACCCCTGCCTCTTTTAGATCATTACGATTAGCATTCATTTCTGTCATCCTTTCAAGGAAGTGAATGTCTTTTTATTTAGAATCTTGGCTGGGGGCAGGATAGGAGTAGGTGGCAGCTGCAAAGATTTTCCCTTGACCTTCTCTACTAAAAGAGAGCTTTTATTCCACAGGCCAACGATCCAATCTGGGGGCTGCATCATCTTCCAACTATGTCTATTCCAGTTATACATTTGAAAATGACCAGCAGGTAGGTCCATGGACCCAGTGGGACCATTGTGAGCCAGGACTTGGTCCACAGTCCATTTATGGCCTGGCCCTACCTGACTCCACATGGGGTCATGGGCCATGATGACACTTTGAGTCTCTCACTATCAATGTCACTTCAGACCCTGTGCCCAACAATGGCCGAGTGCTTTTCCCCAAGGAAAATAAATAAACTCTCCCATAACTAGCCCATGCTCCAGCTTTCTTGATCAAGTCCCCTTGATTTATTCTCGCAGAACTCCCCTGGCTCCTGCTGGTGCCTATAACTAGGCATTGCAGCTACTTGGGGGTCTCTTTCCTCTCTTGCTGAACCTGGCACAACCCTGGCGGGGTTATCTGTGACTTAACCCTGATTACTCACCTAGCGGACAGGAGGGGGAGTGAGAGCAGACCTAGGGGCTTGCCGCCTGAAGGGGAAAGGCAGGGGAGGAGTACTAGCTCCTAACAGGGAAGGGAGTTCCTTCCTGTAGGCTCAGAGAGTTCAGGACATCTGGGACTTAAAGGTTTTCAGGGACATAATGCTGATTTCCCCATCCAATGTCTTAGGGTCCCTTTCTTTCCCAACAAAAGCCTTGAACTTGTTGTGTCTGGCCTTACTTGGGAGTTGAACATTCTTTGAACTTCAAATACTCTGACAGTTTAAACCCAGCCTGCTTTTCAGCTTTCTCTGCTCTCCTACTGCAGCATATGAGAATCCCTTGGCTACCAAGGAAGCTCTCTGGCTTTCAGTGTTGGCTTTCAATGACCTATTAATCAATCTCAGCCTTTTGTTATCTTTTACCAGAGCAATAGTCAGAATGACCATCCAGTTACTATTGCTACGGCCACTATTTCATGCTTAATTTTCAAATGCCAGATACAATGTGCACACTAGTGTTTTCCCTTTCCTGGCACACTATCCCACTTTACAATCAGGGAAAGTTTTAACAGTTGGGCCATTACCTGTAGCAGGGACTATCTATGCCACCTACACTGGATGGGGTCCCCAATGCCAATTTGGTGGTAAGAGAATCTGATCCAAAACTCTGTATTATACCTACTTGCTCAGACCACTCTTGCTACTATCACAGGCTAAATATCCCAGGTAGTGGCCTCTGAAACTAAGTTTAGTGTACAGGATGTTTATTAGGTGGTGTCTTTGAGACATTTTTGGTTTTAGCATTGAAAAGTCAGCATCCTGGGACAACCCCCATGTCCACACAGCCTGGTCCTTGGAAAACCAGGACAGCTGGTAATCCTACCTGCAGAAGGGAGGGGCAGGAGTAAGATTGGTGAGTGAAGTCAAGCTGCAGTGCAGGCCCAATGGCCTCAGATAACCCCACAAACTATTCTGGAATTAAGTTGGCCCATCAGACATGCCCAGCATCCAGCTGAAATGGCCAGGCCTTTATATGCCTGCTTCCTCAGTCATTGGATGTGAGCTGCCCTGGGAAGGCCATGGCCTTGGGCAAGCAGCTCTGCGGCTGAGACATCTCTGGATGGGACTGACAGCTAAAGGCTGTCTGCGGACAGCACTCAGGAGTTGGGGCAACAAGTCTATTCATGGAAAGGAATCTGTCTGCTGCATTCCTGTGTCCAATATGGATGTAGATAGACATATTCTTGCACTCGCATCTGTGGAAGGATGTACATGGCTGGTAACAGTGGCTGCTTCCAAAGAGAGGAAGTAGGTGATCAGGAGAACTGATACTCCTTTGTGCATTTTGAATTTTTCTGTCATGTTAAGTGAGTATGTACATTGCAAATGTGGATTTAAGTTGAAAAATCTACTTAAAAAACATGAAAATAAGTTAAGAAATAATTTAGAACCTAAAGACATAAACTATTTTAAATATATTCTTTTGGAAAATATTAATTGAGTATCTATTATGTTCTAGGACCTTAAATATTCAAAAATAAAAAATAAGACAAAAAACCCTGTTTTTATTGATCTAAAAGTCTACCACACCCCATTTTTAACCAAATGGGTGAAAGTACCTAATTTATACCAAGTTTAGGTTCTTATATTTCAATCTAAACCAACACAGCCAGCTGGATAGAATAAGACGAATAGTAATATTGATGAACTGGTTTGGTATGGAATTGATTCCTGATTTTAAACAAAATCTGAATAGTATATCTACCAACACAGGGCTTACAACATTCACAATTTTTTAGCCTTCACTTTAACTTTACCCTCCAGCACTAATGCCTGTATTTCTATTTCTTTCTTTCCCTTCACTGTTCCCCCAAATCATATTTTTCTTTTGGTCCTCAATTGGTTTTAGAATAAGTGTGGGTATATATAAATGAAATGTAAATGCTATAATGCCCTATATATGTTTCTAAAGAATCCATGTGGTGCTTAAATAATAAGGGATACGGGACTGACAAGACAAAAAAAATATATGAGACTATGGAACCAGAACAGCAACAAAAACAAAAACATTACTAATAAAAATGCTAGTGCAGTTAGTTCTCTCCCAGTGTTTGCTCCTAGCATACTGTTATTTACTTCCTTATAATTCCATCTGAAGCCTTCTTCATGAATCCATTGTTTTATTGTGTATGTGTGAGAAGGAGGAGAACTGTCTTCTTAATGTCTTCATCCATGACCGCCCCAGATAGCTCAACAGAGTGAAAATGCTGAGGGCTTGTTAAGCTACTAAATTACCTTTTTTGGCAGTAAAGCACAGCTTCTGAAGATTTTCAGCTTTCCCCTCAAGATTTTCCAATTTTCTAAAGCTTCCTCCATTGTGAGAGCTTGCCCTGATGGCTCTAATGCGATGTGCTGAAAAAATTATGTATCAACCAAAACAACTTTCAGTGATGCTAGTATATCAGCACCATTGACCTATTTACCAATTCTGTACGAAGTAACGTACCTAAAAGACTGTGGTCTCATCAACACTAATGTGGGTTAGCCTTTTATTTCATGCCATTGCATAGCATCTATTATCCGGGCATTGTTAAGACTGTTAGGAAAGAACCCATCTCAAAATAACAAATTGAAAACACCAAAGCTTATGTAGTCACCCCTTCTGATCAAAAGGCTGAAGGTGAATCCAGTGGCATGGCTGGACCTAGGTAGTGAAACTCACCTTTTCAATAGACAGTCTGAGAACTCTCTACTTCTACAGCTGCTTTTTCTCCCCCTTCTGTTTGTGTGTTGGTTTCTTTTTCTTCAGTAGGAGATAGGTTTCCTATGCCTGGCAGAGAATGGAAGAAGGGCCCTGACAGCTCTCTCTGAGTCCAGAACATCATGCTTGGAACCATCCCTGTGGGCGGGGGACCGTGTGCCATGATTGGCCAGGCCTGGGTTGTTATATGCTTATCTCTGCAACCAGGGGGTGGGCAGGACATTGTGATTGGCAGCTATGCCAGAACTTCACAGAACAGGGTGTTGGATGAAAGTGGGTTCATTGAGTGAGGACAATTGGGCAGACTCCAACAATAGTTTATCGCTAATAACACCAACACCTGGGTACTGAATATGAAAGAAAAGTAGCTGAAATTAGGAATGAAAAGATCCTTAGTAAATAGCCAGGAAATGGAAGGAAGTTTAAGTGATTCTGCTCAAGGTCAATGCAAAAATATTCAAAGTGCTAATATGCTGGGAATATAGGTATCAGGAAAGAAAGTTTGTCAGGACAAAAGGATAAAAGTGGAACACAAAAGATACATGTTTAAAGAATAAAAAAGAGCAGAAACAGAAAATGGCAAAGGGGGAAATAAAGGAGTGAAGCGATGAACCTTAAGAATGGACGGGCAGAAGGAATTGACGAAGAGGAAAGTGAGTAGGAAAACCTCGGTCCCAGAGTGGGAAAGTTTTCACAAAGGTTATGAGTGACAACAGATACTTTAATGTAACGTGGATCTGGTTTATGGTGAAGTTTTTATTTCATATTGGAACTATAGGTGGTGATTTGTTTCCTAAGTAAATAAAAAAATGCCTGAAGAATATGTGAATGACATTGAATGATTGAAGATTAACAGCCAGAAGTAGTTAAAGCCTGGGTTAAAATCACACTTTTTTGTAAGCTGGGTGAGTCAGAATCATTGTATATGCTAAATGGTAATTCTTATGAAGTTACCTGGGGCAAAAGTATCATCTTTCACAATGCCAGCTTTCACAACACAAGGTCTTAACAATGTCATTTAGGCTGGGAAAGGGACTAGCAGCTTGAAGTGAGTGGATAAAAAGAGGCAACAGAGAACATTACAATAGGTTCTGAAACTCAGGAGAATGGAGGAAAGAAGTCTCAAAGGATTTCTATGAAAAGCACACAGGAATGCTGATATGACATTAATGAACGTAGATCAAAATGAGTAAGTTCTTTCCATTGTGTGATAAGATCACCACTTAGAGACGTCATGCGATTAAATGAGCTGCAATGATTGCTAAAAAACAAGGGAATTTAAGGGGCAGATTTATACCTGACATCCTGTAAAAGGAATTGCTTTGAAAGTGCCTTTGGAAAGCGTCACTTCGGTGCAAATCCCTTAGAGGTTTGAATTTAAAACAGAATCAACACATTTCTAAGTTCCATGAGACAGGTTATCAGGATTCTCATATCTGTGAAGAGCTACAGGAAGTAAGTGGACAGGCAGGAATATGCAGCCTTTTCAGTGTGTATACATAAGTTCATTATTAAGAATTATAGGGGGAGGTAGGGAAATAATTGCTCCTTTAATAATAGCCTAATATTCTAACATTTTGACGTTGATCCTGTCTCTAAGTATTATTAAAATGTTTTATGAAACATATTTTAGTTTTACCAAAATTTCAGAAAGAATAGACCTGAAATTTATATGAGGAATGAAAATAGATACATCAACCCGAAAATGTCCTTATGTACATTATCTTGAACAATTTAAAAAGTAACTAACCAAATGCATAGATCTGCATTTGCTGATAGGTCTTTGCTCATCCAGGTTGCCAATTGCCACCGAATGTAACCAAGGCCTAGGACGAATTCCCGCCTCTACCACTCACAGGCATTAGATGATTTAATCTTTCTGGTCCTATGTTTCCATGGGTAATAGGGGGTTTATTTGAAACGCAAACATTTTTGACTGTCTACTAATGTGGGCACAAGGTTATGGAAACTGACAGAACATTGCCCTGGTTCACCAGATGCTTTTGTCCTTTCTTTGGTGGATGGTGATAACACTGAATCACAGGATTGTTGAGTTGACAGGAAAAGGGAAAGTATTTGCTAAGCTACAGATTTCATGTTATTATTATTATTATTAAATATAGTTAATGAATGAAGGGATTCAGAGTTTGCTAAAGGGAAGACCCATAAAAATAAAGGCATTCAATAGATATCAGATAAGCTTTTCTTTCCTTGTTTCTTTCTTTAATAACCTTATTCTTCCCAACCTCTTCCTTTTTGATGTAATATTGATTTATAAACCCTCTTCCTAAGGGTTTATGAAGCCTTCTGTCCTAAACAGGGATTTAAGAGTTTCTCAATCCTAGTCCACTAACCACCATGAGCGATTATGTCCCCAACGTAAGAGCTAACGTGACGTCCTTTCTTCTCAGGCTCTGTCCTCTCCCAGTGGAGGCAGGGGTCCCATTTCACTCGGGACACCCGTCTGCTTTAATATTGCTGGGAGGCCGAGAAACATTCATTCAACATCCACTGACATCTCCTTACTATCCTAGGTTTGCAGCTGTCATTTGAGGGGTAAAGATTCCCCACCCAGGAACCGTCAGTGCCCTGGGGATGTCTCTGCTCCATTTTCTTGCAGTTGTGTTCTTCTTGTGTCTTTTGGATCATCTGCATCAAACCGATAAGCTTACAGCTGGTCACCAGTGATCCCACTAGGGAGCCTTACACTTGACGCTCACACAACTGCCTGCTGGCAAGAGAGTATTTGTTACACTTAAGACTTTGTATTTCTTTGGGCTGGGGTATTTTGCTTTTCACCCAGTTTTTGTAAAATAATACAAGCCTAAATGAACACACACACACACACACACACACACACACACACACTTTTCATGTTCAGAGCATGGGAAAGAGAAGTTTATTAACTGAAAGTCCAACCATGCATGAGAAGAGAGAAGGAATCTTAAGTCACTACTGAGTTCCAATCACAGTGGTATTGAATCACATTCGTGTTAACTAAAAGGGGTTCTACCTCAGGGCAATATCCCTTTTTCCTTAGTTATATGAAACGTGACAGATGCAATTAAGCTTGAGACAAACAGAAAAATTTGTGAGTGATTTTAAAACACTTTGTTCAAATAGTAGGTAAATGGGTGATTATGGCTTCATCCATTGCCTCAAGAAGGGAAAAAAGTTTGATTACTTGAGGGCAATAGGCACTTCTGAAAGAATGAAAGAAACTAGGTTAAATTGACAAATCACACATACAGTTCTGTACTTTATGGGTGAATTAAAGAACTTTTTACAGTAATTTTGACTAGTGGAAATTTTCACTTGTAAACTTTGAAACCTCACTTGCAGCCATGCTGTTTATAAAAAAGAAAATACTTCCTGGGTTTCATTTGCAAAGATGTGGCCTTCGCTGCAATAAAAAACAGTACCAGGTAGAAAAAGAAAGGTACTTAGTCAGATAATAAGTAAAATAACAAAACGTTGTATTTATCTTTAAAAGGATAAATATTAGCCCTGGCTGGGGTAGCTCAGTGGATTGAGCGCGGGCCTGTGAACCCAAGGATTGTGGTTCGATTCCCAGTCAGGGCACGTGCCTGGGTTGCGGGCCAGTTCCCCAGTAAAGGTCATGAGAGAGGCAACCACACACTGATGTTTCTCTCCCTCTCTCCTTCCCTTCCCCTCTAGAGATAAATAAATAAAATCTTAAAAAAGGATAAAAACTAATCGTATCGTTCAATAATAAATGGAAACCCAATGCATCATCAATAATGGTCTCCAGAGAAATTTGGGGAAATATTAGGTCATAAAGCCAAAGATGATTCTTTGTGAACATAGTAAAAATTCTGTTAGAGCCAAGTCCTTAATACCTATCTCAAAAGCCACTGGTGCTTTAAGACAGTTCTCTTTATACCCTTAAAAGAAACTAATAATATACTGATGAGAGAAAGTTAAGTTAATATAGAAAAGTGCAGAGGGCTTACTGAGTGACATAGGTAAAATTTTTACTTGGGTAATATAACTTCTGAATTTCATTTTCTTCAACTGTAAAATGGGAATAATAATACCTTCAAGGGTTATTATAAGACTTGGATGGAACGTACTGTATTTAAAGGCCCTTAAGTTGGTCTGAGGGGGTCCCTAAAGATAAGGACTTCTTTGTTCACTACAATTACAGCAGGCCTGTGCTAGGAGGTGCCATTCTAAGGGCATGGACAAATTCATTTCATCCTCTTAACCTTTAACTACTTCTAAATCGAAAGTTTCCAGAACAATCACAGAGGAGGTTCACATAGCATTTATGATAAAAATTGGCTTGCTTATTCTCTGGCCTCTAAAAGTCCCATAATGAAAAATTTATAAAATGGAAACAAGGAGGAAGGAAGTAGAGAAAAATTCTATTTTTTCTTAAGTCAGGATTACTTAATTTTCAGAAAATAAACTTTCAAACAATAAAATTACACAATTAGGACTGTGAAAGAGATGAACACCGCTTATAACTTATGATCACAAAGTACGCCTGTTTCAGTGATTATCATCCAAAAGGTGATGCTGCAGTGATTACAGACACAGATTAGTGACGTGAAGCCGGAGTGTGCTAGCAGCCACGCTGTGAAGCCTGCTGCTGTGGGAATTTGCTTCTCGAAAACTGCCGTCAGTGTCACCGCTCCCACATCCAGCCACTTGACCGGAACTGCGGATGAGACGGCCGTTCTCTTCATTGAAAGGGGAGTATTTGAGCACTCTGAAATATAAGATGAAACTCTCCTTAAGGTTATGACTTTGCCTTTCTGATTGTTCGGAATATGCTCTGGGGAACTATATTATGTTGAGGCACCTCTGAGAACTGGGTGGGACCAAACGGCTCTAAAATAATTTGAGAAACAAATGACAGACTCTTGACGAAAATATGTTAATCCCCTATTCAGTCTGAGAGTGGAATGCCCTGCACTTCATGAAATAAAAGTGTTTAATCTAGATCTCTTACTGGTTTAATCCTTCATTCACAGCCAACCCTTCCCCTGATTTAAAGAGAGGAATAATTGAGAGAACAGTCACAAGGTCATGGGAAGAAGGCCTGCTGTCCCCTTCCACAAGTGTGTACTTGACACCCACGTGTCAGACCCAGAATAAACCCTCCCAGAGCCGTGTCTGTCTTCGCCTTTGCACCTCGGCACCTAAGCAATCACATTGGAGGGATCATATTCTTCTGAATAAGAGAACTAAGCAGCAGATAGACTTTCGCCAGGTCTTGCAAACCTCTTCTGCATTCCCGGTGGTGAAGAAGCACACAGACAGGGCTGTGCCGTGGCGCAGTTTAAATGAGAGCTCTTTCGCACATGTTGTCTCCTTCATTAGCTCCACTTCAAAAACGAGGTTGAGCAGAGTGACCAAAACCATTGTTTCCCTGGTGGAAGAATCTCCACCCAGGATTCAGAGAACAGGTATTTACTGAGTGCCTACCGTGTGTCAGGATTTTTCTTACAGTGAAATGAAACAGGTCCCGTCTCAGAGAGGTTTTCAGCATGAGCATTCAGAGAAGGTTTGGGGGTGACGGGATGGTAATGGCTCACAGGGAAGAAAAATCAATGGCATTGTTTTAGGCCTTGGTAGGTTTCAGATGCCAGTTAGATATCCAAATGGTGAGAAGTAGGAGGTGGACAGGAAAGTCTGGAATGCAGAGGTCTGGACTGGAGGAAAAACACTGTGAGGCATTAGCATTTGGGTAATATTTAAAGCCATTGCACTGCACGAGATTTCCTAGGAGAGAGTAGAGATGCAGACCATGGTTAAGGGCAGGGAGCCACGAGGCCCTCTGACATTCCAAGACTGGTAGAGGAGAAAAATTCAAGGAAATAACCACAAAAGCGACCAAGGAGGTGAGTGGAAAACCACATGGGTCTGGTGTCATGGAAGCCCAAGAAAAACGTAAGCAGAGAGTGATCACTAGTAATGCTACTGTAAAGTCACATAAAATACAGAGAGAGAACTGGCCACTAGCTTTGGCAGAAACAAGAAACTGTTCATTCTATAATTACGTGGAAATTTCCCAATGAATTCTATTATCACCAGCAACTTTAAAGAATAACAGAAATTCCCTGCGAGTGTATACAAAAAAGAAAATTAATTCAAAGGGAAATATTTTGCTGTTATGGATTTAAAAATAAACAAAAAACATTCACTTTAAACTTTTTTAATTAAGTTTTTTTATTGTTGTTTAAGTACAGATGTATCCATTTCCCCCCACCACTCCCCTCTGCCCCACCCACCCCCACCTTCATTATAAAATTTTTATTCCACTGCAACTGTCATTTAAAATTACAATAACTTAAGCAAATCAATGTCAGAAGAGATCCAGGGTGAGCATCTGCAGTATTTAGTGACATATTAATGGCAGTGTGAAAATGTCAATTAATTTAAAAAATAGGTTTCATATAAGTAATAATTCAGCTAAGCTTTGTCTCTGTGTATCAACTTCCACCTGGCTTACACAATCCCATTTTCTCCGACTGGAAGCTGTGTGGGGTCCAGTACCACTCTCTTCATTGACACGGCAATATCAAACAAATAGTCATAACACTCACACCTACGAAAGAAAAAGCAAAGCACACCGACTGTCTTTGGAGAAACAGAGCTCCCCAATCTTAACAGTCACACTTGTCCTCTCCATCAACGTAACCCTGCTCCTAGCCGGGTCAGGAATTTTTCTCAATTTTAAGCTAAATGTTTCTTATTTTGCCTCCAACATTATTAAAGCATGGGAAGAAATAATATTGAATCGTGCAACCATAATATACTTCTCAGGATATAAAAAGGAGTTTAAAATATACCATTTATATAAATTTAAATTTTTCACTCTGCCACTTTTTGAAATAAATGTAGCAAATCACTACATAACGTGGATTAGCTTTATTCTCCCTTCCGACCTTAAACTCCGAGAACAAGATCTGTCTCTCCTCCTTCATAAGGAAGCGCATAGCACTGTGCCAAATAATAGCTCATCCAATCAATATTTCATTTAAAAATTTTCTTTTTATCCTCACCAAGGACATTTTTTTAATTGTCTAGAGAGAGAGAGAAGCGATGACTGGTTGCCTTCTTGTAGGTGCCCTGACCAGGAATTCGACCTGCCACCATTTGGTTTACAGGACAACACTCCGATCAACTGAGCCACACCAGCCTGGGCTAAATGAATACACCATGCAAGTCAAATATCTAGAAACAATAATAATAAACTACTTAAATTTAAACCAATTTGACCAACAACACATTAAAAAAAATCCCACTTCACTTAAAACCCTAAGAGATATTTTGCTTTCTTTCACATTTAGAGTATGGTGCCTTGTCCCAAATGTCCTTTGACTTATACTCACATAGTTTTAGCCTTCTCCCAGGTTTCTCCCCAGACATAGACTCCATGACGCCTGACTAGTACCGCACAGGAGTCTGGGTATTCATTCATCGCGCGAGCCATTCGTTCTTTGAGGTCTTTCTCCTCGGGCGTATTCTCGATAATGGGCACTACCAACATATCATCATATCTACAAGATAAAATGAGACATGTTTTCCATTACAGCAGAAGCACTTATAGGTAAAATCTGTAAATTTTTTCAGGCAACCCGTCAGACACCCTCTTTGTATCTGGAAAGCTGCTCGGGACAGTGAACGAGGTGTGGTGTGTTACGCTGTGTTTCTGCACAAACATCTGTATCACAGACGCCCTGGGACTTTCACAGGCATTATTCTGATCCTTAGACTGAATGGCAGAAATGTGTACAGGATACCAGGACCTAACAGAAATAATCAAGATCGTACAAGTATTTCCTTGAAGCAGAGACAATCAAAATAGTTTTAACAGAAGATGGCAAATGATAGGTCTCAGAATCAGAACCGAGACAATAACAATTGAACTACTTATGAAGTAGGAATTTTTAAATGATAAAGAACATATTTAACTCTGAAGGACCCCAAAGTAGCTCAGATGAATAAATACAGATGTGATTTGTGTCACTGGGATAACGAGAAACTTGTGGAGATCACTATTGAAGATATGATAATATTTCAGAGCATTCTTAAATATGGGGCATCGGAACTTCTTTTACTTCCACCTTGTTTCGGTAAATACATGTGATAAAATCAGAGTATGTCTTTTCCTTTTTATTCATGCAATAGCATTTAAGGAAATAACTTAGTTACTATAAAGTTTAAGTCTTTATGACCTTATCCCTAAGGTCATTTACAACCGCTCAAAACTCAGACAAGTTTTTCTTTTTACATGACTTTCTCTTGCCTTGGTAATATAATTGGCTTTTTCACACCCTCTGTAATAACTAAACTTAACCTAAAAGTTGTGCTAAAGCAGTATCAGAAATTGCTACTTTAGGGCAGGTACAGGCTAAGCAGCTGCCATGTGTAACCTGGCCAACCATTATTATTAACAGTACTGAGTTGCTCATTATTTCACTTAAGTAAAGTAGGGGTAATTATAAAATATTCTTAAATATAGGAGGAAGGAACTGCTAGTCCCAAATCTTTCCTAATATTAGCTAGGAGAATCACAAACTTATACTTTCCTCTAGCATATACTGAATAGTCAGACAAATTGCAGGGACAAAATAATTCCATGGCAAAAAAAAAGACCTGAAAAGTAATTCAACCCAAGCCACCCGCTTTACACTAATCCTTATAGTTAAATGAGGGATGGACCAGTGTGGTCCTTGACCATCCAACAGTGTTCTACAACACACATGTTGCTTCCAAAAGGGAGGACAATTATGTGTAAATATGGTAACTTCTGCTGAAAAGAACTAGGTTATTTCAAACACTGTTCCCCAAGGTGGGCCTAAAAAAATAGAATGGAGAATATCAGAACCTTCTTTTCCTACTTCATCCAGCCTTTATTGCTCCTTCTTTTGAAAACTGGGCTCTCAGGATTCTCTGCAAACTCTGGTAAAATATCACTCCCTCCTGAGCTGAAACAATGGCCCTGTTACTGATTTCCCAGCCAAATAGAATCGCAAAGGACGTCTCAGAAAAGTTTGTATTCTTTAAATTCTGAAACACTCACAAGAATATACTAAATGTATATGTTACAATACATAAGAAATGGCATCTTTTCAAAAATTCACGCCCTTCCCCCCACAAAATCCCAACGCTTTCGATTGTGCTCTGTTCCTCTGCCCACTCTTTGCTATGTTCTTCTATTTTTATTCCTTCATGAAAGCAATCAAGTGCTGATGAAATTGATACCACATATAATGCCTTTCCTTCAAGACCCAGATATGGAAAAGGCAACTAGACTTTCTTTAGTTTGTACACTTTCATAATATAAATATTTAACTTTTGTAAATAGGTATTTCACAGTGCTGAGGAATACTTTAGGCACACAATAAATATTAACTAAAATCAAATCAAATCAATATCTCAGCACACTAGTGTAAACATGTACCTTCTATTACAGGCAGCAGCAATGAGGTACTGCTGTCAGAACACTTGAGAAAACCCAGCATCCTCTTCCTCTAAACGAGGCCCTTTAAGAAATCAGGAAGGGTGAAGACCCTGGAGCAAGGATGCCAACGCATTCAAGTGAAATGCTCAGCTCGCATCTGAGCACCGAGAGCATGTTTCGTCCCGTCACTATATTCTAGACCGATGAATAATTGCTGCATTTTTGTGGGCTGGTGGATTTATTTGATTTTATTGAGACCTTTGTTGTATACTATCTATGCCACTTTCCACAGTGAAAAATTATAAGACATATGGAAATCTCCTTAATTGAAATAATAATAAAACTTTTATAAATATGAACATATTCTAGAAACACTAAATCAAATCAAAATGAAGTGAAAACTTCAGTCAGGGCCGAAACTCCCCGCAGACAAAGTGAAGGTGGGGAGGTCTTGCTCTTTGGGTGCCTCAATGCTGGGACATATTCTTTCTGTCTACATGGACGTCTCTGCCAAGGTTTTGTCATTTTGCTCTGGTAAATGTGTCCTTATTCATGTTGCTAATAATTTACCAAGGCAGTGGCGGGAGTAGGGGAGGGGAGGCATCTGATTTGTGTCACTGAGCACAGGTTTGGAGTATAATAGTAAGTGGGGTATTATTTAACGTGGATCCCACAACATCTCATTAAATGCATTTAAAAAATCAGTAACCTGTTTATCCAAAGAAGAAAGAATACTTTTCAAATTATTTAAGCAAAAGCAGAAAAAAAAATACCTATAATACCCTCCTGAGGTACACTTCTTTATTCCTTTTATCATCTCTTGATGTGTGATTTTAAACTCCCGTCCCGGAAAGAGAAGCGTGGCCATGACAGCAGCTTTCGAGTGGGTGTGAATCACCGCGCCTGCTCCTGGGGAGGCAGAAGGAGTCACGGGCTTGGCAAGAGCTGAATTACACCTTTTACAGAAACACACACACACACACACACACACACACACACACGTGTGCATGCATGCACACATACATGGTTATAGACTTGTTTTTCATGGCGTGGAATAAGTTGGCAGTAGGTAGAAAGGTAGGAGGGCAGAAGGAAGAGAGAAATACACTTTACCCAGTATTGGATCAATTCATAATACTTCACATGTGCTCATGAAGTATCTCTGAGGCGGCCTGAAGTATAGCTACAATAATCATGGAGATCCCAGTCAGAATATGCTGCCACGTACTCAGGGATTCCTCTGTGCCAGGCGCTGGGCAAACCTCGTTTTACACGTTATCTCCTTGCATTGTCACAACCACTGCAGAGCTCACCATTTACGTAGTGGTCAATGGAGGCTCAGAGGAGTTAAAAAAAAACTTGCCCATGGTTCACAGACATAGTGACAGAACTTGAATTTGAACCCAGGTCAGTCTGATCCTTAATCATCAAGTTAGGCTTTCAAGTACAGGACATTATCTTGGCAGCATAAGGGACAGTAGGGATTTTAAGGCATAAATGCAATACATTTACCTAGAAAAGGATTTGAATGCTCTAAAATTCAGTAATGGCTATTTATAAAATTGGAAGTTTGCTGAGTTTTATGCTGGGAAAGGTCATTCACGCTATTAGAATCTCCTCCTGAAGTTTTATCCCTTCAGGGACAGCTGACAACGCTCAGGAACACAACACAGCATGATCACTCACGCAGTGCCGACTTCACCCGGAGTGACGTTCTAATGACTTCACAGTTATGGCTGAGCCAGCGCCTCAGTTCCAATTTTCTATTTTAACGTGGTTTTCTAGGTTCGACCTTTCCACGCTGGTTTTCTACCATGATTTGGGGGAATTAAAATAAGATTCCTACTTTTATCACACAGTGAATTTTTCAAACAGACAGGACAACTCCCACCAAGGTGAGGAAAAGGCTGATTCTCCCTCACTGTAATTTGATGTACTTCCACTACAAGTTCCTGGAGGTATAACTCGAAACCGAGAGTGGGCATCTGACTGTAATCACAGTTCTCGGTCAACCCGACAACCCAGCAGAGTCCCGGTGATCTAGGCTGGAACTGTGGCCCCAGCGCTCACTGGCTGTTTATCTTAGAAGCATCTGCCCGTAACTCGGTCCTCCCGTGAGTAACATGGAGTAATAATGGGCCTTCCACAGAGGCGGCTGCGAGGATGGAGGGGTGAACATATTGAAAGCTCCTGCACATAGTAGGCACCCAAGAAATATTAACCGTGACGATCATGACCGTTACTCAGGGGAGCCTGCTCTACAAATATTCTTTATGCTAAATCCATTTTCAGCCTACCTCTCATAGTGTAAGCATTCATAAACAGAGGAGTACACTGGCTTTTTCTTAGATTCTTGCATGCCGGAGGTCCACTTATGTCCTGTTCATTGATGTCACAAACGAACATGTCTTCAGGCTATTGACAGAGGGCAAAAAAAAGAAAAGCTTTATATAGTATCATTAGAAATGTCCCCTTTCTTATATATAATATAAAGGTTGGCTAAAGTAGGTTTACAGTTGTGAGTACACAAAGAGTTTATTGTATTATTGCTTATTACTGTATTATATTTGTATTACTACTGTAAACCTACTTTTGTCCACCCCTATATACAGTATGCACTGACATGGAGAGTGATAATATATATGTACACGTATTCAACTCATATTTTAAATATTCATATAATTATAGTCTATCTCTCCAAGTTTTTTTACCCATTTTGAGAACAAAAAGTATTTTATACTAATGACAATATTCAAGAGAGCTAAAAAAACTCTTCCTTTAGCATTGAAGAAAAAATCGATATGGAATATTAACATGGATGCCATGATGTGGCTGTCACTTCATCACTTTAGGTTCACAAGTACATTCCACAGAGACTATATAAAGAAGCCGTTAGTCTACAGTGGGCGTTTTAATTTCAAAATATAAGAGGAAGAATATAGAGAGTAAAATTTTCTTATCCCCCGGGATATTCAGTGCTACTCAGAAATGTTAATCTCAACAAGGTATAGTATTCTTGAAAGTTCTAAGTACTCACGGACAGTCCCAGGTATTTCCTAGAATGCATGCATGTTTCTGACTTGTGACATGTACCTGTCAGGGTTTACTACCAACTACAAACTGCGGGGTTTATTACAAATGTTTAATTAATAAAGCATTATGCCATTAATAGGAGTTAAGTACTGTGTGGCCATTTTAAATAGATTTGGGGTAGTACCATAGCACCAATACGAATGAGTCTTCTCGAAATCTTGAAGTAAGTTTTGTAATATTAAATTGGAATAGCTTTGCTATTATCCAAGAGGAATCACGTCTGGTTCATCTGAGACCATCAGTCTGACTCCCTCCTAGCCTGGTAAAGACGGTGTTCTGAAGCCGCACAGTTAGAATCCCTTTTCGTCCCATGACTTGAGACTGCGCTGTTAACTCTTGCCCTCTAGAGGCTGAGTGGGAGTTCAAAACACACGGGTTGCATGGAGGATGCTCACTACCTCATAAAAACATTTAAGTGACTCAACTACTGTCTGTTAGTAAGTTACTTAAACTCTCATAATATGACCATCCTTCGAAACAAACCTTTTTAAAAAATTAATTCCATTTCACAACACAGCAGTCAAGCGGAGAAGAAAAGACATTTGAATTGAAGAAGGGTCCCTTTACCATACCTGAATCCGCTCCTTCTGCACTCCTGAGGGAGCGATGTAGATCTCACTGCTGGCAACACAAAACACAGACATTGGTATTTATTGAACTCTAATGTTCTGCTTTTGCACAAAGAAAAACATATCCGTGCAGTCCGATCACTTATATTCCACATAAGTCAAGTCATACAAGGAACAGCTTGATTTAGTGAATGGTATGGGCTGTATAGAAAGAAACCAAACACTTGAATGCCTTTGTCGTGCTGGTGACACATTTGAAAATGGTGGAGTTGCTTTAGTCTTGTACGTTTTCATATACGTTTCTTTATTTCTTCTTATGGGACAAAATCATTGGTAAGCAGGCTTTCATCTGGTTAGGAGAAATAAAATCTGAAAACACAAGTCTTTAGCGTGAATCTTTAAGCATGAATAAGCAGAGTTTATCATAGTATATGTGGAATACAGTTAATCTAAAATCCAATCAGGAGAAAACATGCTCACTAGGAGTACACATCTGTCTTGCAAGTAATGAGGTTTAATTTTGCTCTTTTAAATGCTCTTATTCTAAAACATGAAGTTCAGAGACCTCTGCTGGACAGTTTATTAAAATTACAGCAGTAACACAGCTACTTTTGGGGGACAGTATGCTTCCTGTTTGACAAACACATCTACTTTATGAAAATATTTGACAATAAGGCTAAAACAGTTATAAAAGTTAAACTATGAAAGACACGGCTACATCTGGAGGTCTCTCTGTTACAGAATGTTGTGTTATATCCTACCATTTACCAAACGTGATTTGCAAATTGATTTCAAAATCTTGTCTAAATTCCCCGCCCTCCCCCCACAAGGATCCTCACTTATCAGCTCCAGTTGCCACCAGAGGGCACAGAGCTGCCACACGCATGCAATGAGGGAAATGCCGGCAGATGCCTGCTCCACATCTGCCACTGAGGCATGGACCCAGGGGTGTGGAGTAAATATTAACTGCTCCACAGTGAAAATAAGGGCAGCCTGTACTGAACCAAGCTTGTCAAAGCTGGGGTCGCTAGCAAAGCTGCCGACTGGGAACTGACAAAAACGAAAGGAAATGAAGAAAGTTCCTTAATGGTCCACTGGTAAATTAAGGTCTGGAAAATAAATGCCTCACCTGATAACGGCAGTGGAACCCAAAGCACGTAAGTGACGCTCAAACATTTGTTTTCACAAAGTAGCTAGTGCCTTAAAGCTTGTTGCGTAGGAAAGCCATAGAGTGGCATTCTTCTAGAACCAGTGGGAAAGGACAGGGAAGAAACTCTAGAACAATGTGTGCTGGACTCGAATCATCTCCAGTGGTAAGTGGTCTTCTCATGTGAGAGAAATGTATGCAGTCCTGGGAACAGGCCCGGATAAAGTTCAAAACAGTCTGCTTGTAAATAAAATCCAGCTACAAAGTGGGGAAATCCAGGGTATTTATTCTGCGTATTCAAGTGATTTGGTAGGCCAGCTCTGTTTTTATTACTGCCTTTGTAAAGTAGAAATGAGTTCAGACTTTGATCAACGTTGGATAATTAAAAGGTCAGGTAAACAGGTTTTAGAAAAGATATATTTACACCTTCAAAGGAGATGTCTGGACAAAAATAACACAGATGACAGAGCTTTTATTTTAGCAGGAAAACATGCCAAAGACCAAAAGTGAAGTATTTACTTGGTGCTGTAAGCCACAAACAAAAAGCATTTTAAATTTCAAGGTATTAAGTTTTAAATTTTATTTCTCTATACTCCCTGCTCTTTCACAAGCGGTAAGTGTGCAAACAAAACCCAGGAGATGGTAATACATCTATTCTTTTTACTGTCTAGTCATTTAAATCTTACTAAGCCCTAATTATCTTGTCTATTCTATTCATTTGAACTCTAATGGCATGCAACAGGATTAGCATCTCTGGCCCTAGAAACAGGAAGTGTTAGATGTGAATGACAGGGGCACGACTGAAGCACAACGGCTGCTGCGCACCCCAGGACTGCCTCGATCACTGCCATCTTCTCGGTCTGCCACTTCTTCCTTCTTACCTAACTCTTACACGTGTCTTAAACTGCCTTCCATATACATCTTTTGGCATCATACATCAGCAGCATAAGCTGGAATAGTATCAGCCAAATCTTGGAATCAGTAAATAATTTTATATTCCCAAAGAGCTTATTGTCAGTATTATTCTGGAAACATAATCTATTGGGTTTGTACATCATTCCAAATGTATTTGTCCTAAGCATCAAAGAAAACCGTACCATAAGGATAACACTGCTGATATAGTAGTTGATGTGGGCTTATGAAGTCATTTAAATCCTAGGGAAAAAATTCAACATGTTAGTACAAATTACCTATCTTACTATGTAAGGCACAAATTTAACAGGATTCCAAACTCAGTGCCATAAAATTGTGGCTGTTTCCGTTTGTGACCTCCAGGAGGAGCTCCTCGTCCATTAAGAATCTGAGGCAAAGCCTTTCACACAGGCTGCAACTTTCCTATGAATTGATTATAGTGCTGTAAAAGCCATTTCATTTTAAAAGGTACCAGTGAGTGAGGGTAACCGCACACTTTCAGTATATGGGTCAGTAAAATTCTTCTAGAAGAAACATAGTCTTTTATGTCATTATGATAAAAAAATTCCCTCTTGCGATTTGCAATGACCCCTTACCTGCACTCTATTTTTAATGTTGCTTTTTTTAAAGGCAGTTCAAAATGGTTATTTTAATTCAGTGTGTTAGAAAGCTCTGTCTTGTGCATACAAAAACTACTTCTGTATATGCAAATAAAAAGCAGTTAATTAAAGGCAATGTTTAGAATGTGATTTATTTAAAATAATACAGCTGAGAAACTAGTACTGGGACTCAACTCCTGAATGGGTAAGATAACAACCAATGTTCTTTTATCCATTGTAAGACTTTGCTGGAAACAGGTCATCTTAAAAGTTTTGGCACAATGATCTGAAAGCCTGGGCAATGCTGACCTGGCACGTCAGCGCTGGTTGACGCTAAGAGGCATGGACAAACGTACAATGCACCAGGAACGTGACCTCTTCAGAAGGAGTGCATCCCTTCACACACTGCGGTGACAGCTGCTGACTCAGGCCCTCCTGTCCGTTCCCCGAGTTCCGCCACTACTTCTGGAGGTACTGGGTCAGCTGAAGCAGATGAAATCACAACGGCGCCATCTTGTGGTGCGCCACAAAACCCCTTTTGTTCAAAACGTCCTGATGACTACATTTTACCTTCCATTTCTTGTACACAATGAGGCCTCCTTGGGGGTATTACTCTATATACTCAATGTTACAGAAATATTGTAGCAACTCAATTTGTTAAAGAAAGTGAATTAGGATAAAGAAATAAATCAAGCTACTCGGTTTAATGTTCAGCCTCCAGAGAATAATACTCCTAACCATTTCAGGAGGAAAAATCACTTAAGAGAATGAGATTCTACCACCTCTCTTTTCATTGTCAGTAAGTTACTGATTTCTTTGTCCTCTTGGAGGAAAGACACCGAATACATCTAATGGAATGTTACATGCTTTTCATTCCTTCTGTTTCTAGTTCAGTACCTCTTGCTTTGTCCTCTGAGCAACTTGGACCAGCAGGTGCTATGTCCATTAATAATGGTACCTGTGCTTTAGAACAGCGTATTGCTTTTCTTTTGACTCAGTAAAATGTGATTTTTAGGAATTTGATGGCGAGTAATCTGTATTTAAATGACCTTAAAATATGTTTCTGAACCTTTGAAACAAATCCTGTCTATCTAGAGGGGACCCTTTGCAATTCCAGACATATGAACATAATGGCAGCCTGTTGTGTAACTTTGCTACTCCAAAGACTGAGGACCAAGTTATTCTGACTGTGTTCTCAAATCCTTAGGTATTTATTATATTTGCGACTTAGACATACATGTACTGTCCCTGTTCCACTCAGTTACACAAACATTTATTTCCTCAAGTAGAAATGAAATACCTTCAGGATCACACAAAACTACGCATCAGTTTTCTTCGCACATAATGCATGTTGGGCTCTCCATGGTCTATTCTACGGAGAATTCCCAGAAATGAAATCAGCCAGACCCTGGCTGGTGTGGCTCGATGGACTGAGCACGGGTCTGCGAACCAAGGAGTCACTGGCTGGATTCCCAGCCAGGGCACACGTCTGGGTTGCAGGCCAGGTCCCCCATGAGGGCCACGTGAGAGGCAACCACACATTGATGTTTCTCTCCCTCTCTCCCTCCCTCCATCCCTCCCTCCCTTCCCCTCTCTCTAAAAGTAAATAAAATTTTAAAAAATCAGCCAGAAACTTACCCATGCTTCAAGCTAATGCCTCCTCCAGTCCCAGTGACCCAGCCCAAATGGTAAAACTGTTTGCAAAGCTCTGGGATCAGGTATCTTGGATGTTCCTTGTCCTTAAAAAGGAGACAATTATTGTAAAACCAGACATTATTTTGTCAAGTGACTATTCTGGCTGAAATTTCTATTAAGAAGCCAATTCAAGAAAGTTTAAGAAAATCTACCACAGAGAAGGTACTGTGAGGGAGAAACCTATTATAAAACACTTTGTTTTTAATGTTTATAACGCGGATCTACCGTATCATGTGGCAAGCTGGAATTATCCAGTATGGGGCCCACAGTCCATCACTGTGAAACAGGCTATGAGACCAAAGTGGGGAAATGCCCAGTATATGTTACCAAGTGTCTATTGAGATGGCTGAAATAATGTGAAACCTAGTGTTGAAGGAGCATGCTTGTCATCTAGCAAATTTCTAGTACACAAAACATTTACTTGAGGCACAATATATATGATGCACTATAATACTATTTGTTCATATTCTGTGGGCTCAATTTTTTAATTCTAAAAATGCCTTGTCTTTTTACCATAGTGATTATTTTTATTTTCTCTTATTACAAAAGCAATATATACGTATTATGAAATATAAAGTCAAGGAAATAACAAAAAGCACTCACTGGGAAACAATCACAATTAATATACTTCCTGGACCTATTTCTGTAAAAATAGGTTGTACAGGAACACACGCATATATGTTGGGATAAACACCGAGTCTGTTGATTTATTTTTATTGAGTTATAACCGACATCCAACATTTTCATTTCAGGTGTACAAACATTTTTATTTGATAATTCTATATATCATGAAATGATCAGCATAGCAAGTCTAGTTAATATACGAGCCTTATTTTTATATGTCTAATAATTATTTCTTTAGGAAAAAAAACACCAATGTTTTTCTCTCTTTTTCAAAGTTAAAATTAATGAAAACAAAAATAAAGAAATACAATGAACTCCATTTTTGGCAGTATGATACACAACCCTAACTTTGAAAACAACTAAAATGCTGAACGAGTTATTTTTTAAAATATTTCAAAATAAATTGCTGAGTTGGCAAGAAAGTAGGTCTTATAGGGACCATACAAGAAATGAGAGTAAATCTACCTGAAAGGAAAGTTAGCTTCAAAGCCATCATTTCCCTGAAGATTTTTGCAAAGCTCTGGTGACCTTGAGCTTTCAACTCTGACAGTTGTGCAAGCTACTAAAAACACAGATAAAACCTAGGGCATGCTCCATGTGGGGCATCTAACAGAAAATCCCTACATATGCTAGATACCCCAAGGGGATACAGCCGCCAGCTAAAACAGACCCACAGTGAAGATCAGAATAGCAAGGAAGCTTGCCTATGTAAATCTTGGCACTGGGTAAAAGGGAAAAAAAAATCTTTGGGTTCACAGAAATGACTATTGAACAGGCTGAATTTCCAGCTACTTAACTAGATTTCTGAAATCATGGTGTTTTCCCAAATTCACTGTTAATGTCTGACATATACTCTTTATTTAAGGTAGTCTGAATGATAATTCAATGGAGTAGATTCAAAATATGAAATTAAGAACATGGGAATGCTGAAAATTTTTAAAGTTCTGACTCAACGCAGGGCTTAGGAGTTAATGGACATAAAGTTAAATCCCTATTACACAATTTTTTGCTTACATGACTTTGAGTTTCAGTTTACTGATCCATAAAATGAGAACATTATAAGGATTAAAATGAGAGATAGTGAATATAAAGTGACCAGCATAATGTGTGACACAATGCTAGTTTCCTTCCCATTTTAATGAGTTAAAAGTTCTTGAATTAAAATTGATAGTATAGCTATGTTGGATTTTTTTTTTATATATCTGCCTTAATGAAATCTAGCCAAGTTATCCATTCCCTGCATAATGTGCTATTTCCTTTGTTAGGAATATAATGATACTCTAATTATATAGTAAAGTACATCTAATGAGAAGACTCCTGCAGTTTTCCAATCCTTAAAACCAGCGATTTGCCCAGCAAGTTGCAAACATTATAGAAAATGGTCTGTCATCAAGGACCTCCCTTTGCCTTTTTCTCTTTCCAGTACTGAGGTGTCCCAGCAACCGGCCAGCTTCATTCGACGGGGCTGGCAATGATAAGGCAGCTCTTGTTCATAAAGGCTCATTCGCTCGTCCAGACCCACAAAACTACAATTTCTTTTTTAAAAGATTTTATTTATTTATTTTTAGAGAGAGAGGAAGGGAGGGAGGCGGATTTGGGGGAATGGGTGAAAATGTGAGGGGATTAAGAAGTACAAATGGGTAGTTAAAGAACAGCCTTGGGGATGTAAAGTACAGCATAGGAAAGGGAGCAGCCAAAGAACTTAGACGCCCGAGTCGTGGACGTGAACAGTGAATGGTGCGGGGATTGCCTGAGGGAGTGGGGGGCTGCTGGGTGGAGGGAGGCGAAGGGGGGAAAATCCGGACAATTGTAATAGCATAATCAATATAATATAATCTAAAAAATAAAATAAACATGTGTCCAAGATAATATTTAGTTCATCAATTAATGAGGGAACCAGAAGTATGTTATAAGGGGTACCAAAGAGAATTCAAAACAAACACTAGCACATGTAAGTAATCAGGAATTCCAGATTTACAAATAAAGCAAACACAGGACGAGATCCACCATGCAGCAATAAGCCGAACATCCGAGATACAAACTGCGTTTCTGTGAACAACGATCACCTGCATTACTGTCAGTGTTCAACAATTCACACAGCTGTAAAGTAGCTCCCAGGTAAACCCCAGACAGCGAGTTCTCTTTTTCGCTCATTTCAGTCTTTCACAATTTTCCCTGACACTGGCCTCAGGGAGGGACTGGATGCGGACGCAGCAAAGTTGTCAGCACCGTTTTTGTTCCTTTCTGCCCGTCTGCCCCATTCTCCTCTCTGTGCATATTGGTTTTCTTCGCAACTTCACCTGCACTCAAAGCCCTTCGCCACACTTAAAAATTCTTCTTCACGTTAATCAAGCACTGACTAAAAATCAGAAGACCGTAAGGCAAGACAGAGCCCTCTGGATATCGGTTACCTTGTAATAATAATCTCAGTGACTCTGAGACTTCTCAATTTCAGGATCAGTAGTTTTCGTTGTTTTTACATTTGAGAGACTGACATAAGATTGCTAAGTTGCAGCATTAATTGTATTGAACAATCACTATCACCTTCTTCAAAAAAACATAAAGTGCATTTTAAACATAAAAAAGTAGGAAGGATAAGCTCACAATAAAAAGGTAATCCTTTAAATCGAACGCAATTAATTTTGTGCAATTCACTTTTCACTGTCCTAATCTTTATTATTTTGCAATAGTGAATAAAAATTCTTCCCGACTGGTATTCAGGGGGAGGATCAAGGTTACCTTTTCCTAGTTGGTCCCTTGCCTACAATTTCTCCTTCTACTTCTCCAGCTGATCCTTCACTCCACTATTAACACTGAAATAATGAACTACTTTGATTATGGAATCCCATTCCTCACATCACCTAACGCCTAAATACCACCTTCTTAGTCTGAGTCTTTCTGTTTTCTTGCCCTAATTTAAGTTTTCAGATACTTTCTTTCACTTTTTTAAGTAAGTCTCCCAGTTCCACTCAGCCTCATTGTGAAAGTCGGCCACCATAATGGCTCTTAATGATCTCCGGGTCCACGCCGTGGTCCATAGTTCCTCTCCACACTGCACTGGGCTTGGTCCGTATGACCAACAGACTACTGCAGAAGTGACAGCACGTCACTTTGGGGATTGGGACTAGGCTACAGGGTGACAGACTCCAACTGGATGCCCCCTCTCTCGGGTCACTTGGTGTGGGGAAGGCCAGCTGCTGAGGATCCTGAGACAGCCTGTGCAGAAGGCCACACGGCGAGGAACGGAGGCCTGCCAACAACTCCGCGCCAGGGCTTGGAAGCTCAGTCCAGCCGCACTCTAGACTGAGAGCAACTGCAGCTCCAGCCGACAGCTGGACTGACAACTCCTGAGAGACCCTGAGCCAGAGCGTCAGGTTAAACTCTCCTGGATTCCTAATCCTCAGAAACTGAGGCAACACATGTTTGTGTTTTAAGGTTAAGTTTTGGGATACTGGTTATGCAGCCATAGATAATGAAGACATTTTCTTGCTAGCCAAGACTACATCCCTTCTCTTTGCACCGTTATTGCTCATGCTGGACCTCCAATAATCCCACCTCTAGCCGCCAGACTCCTGCTTGTCAGCCTCCACCCCAGGCCCCCTACCCAGTTCATCCAGGACTCCTCTCGCACTGCACCAAGAAGTGATCACTCCTTCCTTGGACTCTGTGCCACAGCATCAGCTCTGCATTCCTTTCTTCTGGCATTAATTACAGAGCCCTCTCATTCATTCATTCATTCATTCAACAACTTTTACTGAAGGCCCCCCAAAATGAATGTAAATAAGATAAAATCCCTACCCTTGAGGAACTCGCGATCTAGCAAAGAAGTTAACATTTATAAGGCAACAAAGCAACATATAATACGAGATAATCTAGGGCATTGCGGGAACAGAAGCTATGGGTGGGAGGGAGCAGGAGTTAGGAAAAGCTGCATAGAAGGGATGGTTGTGCTAAGTAGCAATGAAGGAAAGTGGGGACATCCTGGGTAGGTAAACAGGAGAAAGGGTATTTCTGTCAGAGAGAACTCTCCGTAGTTGGAACTGCCTATACATTAGGTTCTGCGGGATGGGGGGGAAAGGAAGGCAGAGTACATAGGATCTATCACACCATGCACAGGAGTTGGGACTTTATTTCACAGGTAGCTGAAAACCACCGAGCAGTTTTAGATAGATGACATGATCAGATCTTGGTTTTGAAACATTGCTACAGTGGCAGTGGAGAGAAGAGGATGAAGGGTAGTGACCAAGAAAGCAAAAGACCAGACCAGTAAGGAGGCAGTGGGAAGTTCTAAAAGGAAGTTGCAAGGGAGTGATGGTGGAGATGGACTTGGAAGGTATTTTAGAAGCTGAAATGAAAGGCAGAAAGCTGGCTGAGAGAACTGAAGAAAAGCAAGGCCTCAAAGCCCTCCAAGTTTGGGGTCAGCTGAGCAGCTCAGGTCGATAGTGATGCCATTCACTGGGATGTGAACCATAAATATTTCTTGAGTACTTGCTGGCAAGGTATGCCTGGGAAATCAGCTAAGCACAAGACAAAGTGCCTGCTCTAAAGGAATTTACAGGGCAGGGGGTAGTTTTTAAATACAGAAGACCAAATTAATAAATAAATTGCAATATATAAATTACCATAAGGAAACAAACAAGGGTCTTAGAGAAAAACAGCAAAGATCAACTTTGGTTAAGGAAGGCTTCTCTGAGTAGGAAACATTTAAGGCTTAACAGATAAGGAAAAACCAGTGTATGACGGATGAGTGTGTGTGCACAAGCAAGACTTTGTGCTGGGGACAGGCAAGCACTCCAGGCAAAGGAAACAGCAGGTGTAAAGAAGCAAGAGTGAGAAAGTGTTTGAGAAGTTTAACGAATAGAAAGGTGATTACTTGGCTGGAGGGATGAGGTGTTGAAAGTGGCGGACTACGAGTTTGTAGGGCCAGACCACTCAGGAGCTCGAAGGCCATGCTGACGAGAACAGTCCGGCCAGAAAAGGACTTGACTCACGGTGAGAGAGACAAGGAGAGGGACGGAAAGAACTTCAGGTGAGAGGGGATGGAGATCCGGAGCACACGTGGAAGAAGCGGCCTTCCATTTTGCAAAATGAGAAGGCGATGGGGTCCTGTGTCAGCAGATCTGCAGGTTTTGTGGTGGGAAGTTCGTATCTCATGACTTCTGTTTCCTTAAGTAGAAACAAAGTCACCAGCTGAGTGAGAATGTGGGGACAGGGTATGAGAGCCTTGAAAAGAGGCTACAGGATCAACTTGTCATTTCCAGGAGCGGGACAGAGAACTACTAGGGAAGCACTGGAGGGGTGCTGGGTAGGACTAAGGGCCAATTTGAGGTTAAAATCTTGACTATGATGTGAGGCCTGTCAGCACGGTTGTGTGATTTTTCTCTAGCAATGTTCAGTCACAAACAACATGGATAACAGGGTGGACCTTGGGATGGAGCTTCGCTAGGCCAACTCTCTTGGTAACTAAGGTCAACCATGACCTCAAGTAACAACTGTTGCAACAAATTGGTTATAAAAACTGGATGGAAATGGATTAAGAAATTAACAAAACTTAGAGGCAGAGAATTCTAAGGACTCTTTCAGTAGTGTTGCTATGAAGGGGTCGATACAGAAATGGAAGGAAAAACTGGTTAATAGAGTTTTTCACATGTTAGGAGGTAAAATTAGGGAAAGAGAGAGATTGAGAGTATCGGAGAGCAATAACCTAAATGGTAGGTATTAGTGGATACAGAAGCTAGAATTTGGAAAACAGGGAAAAATGTGCCTCAGACAAGAGGAAGAGTAAAGATGCAAGTGATACAGGGTGGGGCTGAAGTAGGTTTATAGTTTTTCTTATGGAAAAATACAATAATTAATAAATAATAATACCAGAATAAACTGGTTTGCACACAACTGTAAATCTACTTTTGCCCCACCCTGTATGTAATAATACAATTGATGTCGAGAGTAGCTACCATTTTTTGGTTCACAGGCCAGTGCTCAATCCACTGAGCCACACCAGCCAGGGTCAAGAACAGCTAGCTACCATTTTTTGAATGCTTACTTTGTGCCAGGCACTACCCTACAGGCCTTATATGGACTTTCTTAATCCTTATAATAACCATATTATTCCAAGGAAGATTAATTTGTCCAAGACCGCCCAGGTAGAAAAGTAAGATTTGAACCTAGGCAGTCTGACTCCAGATGCCTAATCCTTGACCTTTACATGATAATGTGGGAAGAGGAAGAAACTGAAGTTGACAGGTTCACACCTAATAGCTTCCACAGCAGTAGCTTCTTAGCAATTCTGGAGGCAAGGTCAGCTGCAAAACAGGGTTGGAATAGATGGTGAGGTTTTGAGATAGCCACTTAGGGGACTGTGAAAGGAAGATGCCCAGGGCACTGAGGTGCTCAGAGGCTAGCAGCAGCACATAATGTTTATAGACACTGAAGGGGTTCAGAACAGGCCTCCCCAAGATGGGCCACTTTGGCACGTGAATTCTTTTCAGTGGAAGGCAATCGAGACCCTGCAGACTTAGCAGAAACTTTTACCTCTCCCTTAGAGAATTTAAATTTGAGGCCTTGGCCTTTAGAGTTATTACTAGAAATAACTTTTCATGACCTATCTATAAGATAGGGCAAACTTCTAATTACTAAACACCTGCTCTTCTTATCATTCTAAGAATGACCTTCCTCTCCCCTCTGAAGCTCCAAGGCATCTTACCTCGGCTCAGAAAGTCACATACAAGGTCTGTGCAGAAGGTTTCCAGCCACACAGTATGAAACATAGGGACATTTATTGAAGAAGATACAAGATACAAGAAACACTGTACACAGGACAATGATGCCTCAGTCCCCTTCAAAGCAGGCACCCTGAGACCTCACACAGTTCTCCCAATCGCCATCCACCGTCCTATCATATTTTCCTGAATCTCATCCATGGTCTAAAAGGTCTTCCTTTTCCAAAGTGATTTTAGTTTTTGGAAAAGCCAGAAGTTGCAGGCTTTAGGGGACTGAGTCACCTAGGTGATTAGATGTTTCACCAAAAAACTCTGTACCAGACAAAATACAGGAACTGGTGCGCTGTCACGATGAAGCTGCCAATCACCAGTTGCCCATAGCTGCAGCCTTCTGAATCATCTGCACAGTAGCCGTGGAGGAATATTCAAGCTTAATGCAAAATTTGAGGCAGATTCATTGCTCTACTCACTCGGTCATTTTGAATGTGATGGCCACACAGTACACATGCTCACTCAAGGCATCTACCACCCCCACTGACTACTACAGTGAAGTCATCATTATTCATGCATGAGCATTCCAGTCCACGCTCTTTGGCTGCCAGGCTACATCATATCACACAAACGTTCTCGTGTCATTAGAAATGCCTGGACTTTTTCCAGACAGGCCTCATATGCCTTGTTGTACCTTTCTGTCTCTGAACCTCTCATGTATATGGAGTTTCCTTATTTACTATGTTATTAGATTCAGTTATTTGCTCTTATTAATCTGTCTCATGTTGATTTGATTATGGGACCAGTCAAAAGAACCTAGAAGGAAGAGGAAAACTTCATCTTCCACCACAAGTATTTCACAATAAAACCTCAGGCTAGTTATTACTTTTTAATTGGACCTTCAGCCTTAATAAAGAAAAATGGGAAAATAATAAGGGGGTGAATTTTATCTTTACCTCATAAGCAAGGATTCTCACATTGTAATGAAATTGTCAGCCTAGTATTCCTCTAGACCCTAGACCTTACATCATCACTGTATCAATGAGGACATAGGTGCTCCATAAAATTGTGTGCAAGTAAATGAAAAGTATAGCAGCCCTAGGGCGGATGCTCCTTTGACCTCAGCTTAAGAATCCCTTCTATGATTGCCACGTCCATGGCCAGCCTCCCTTCATGACAAGGTCAGATGGGAAGGTATAAGTCTTCAAGGAAGTAGCTTCGGTATAGTGGACGTGGCATGAAGTGCCCCACACTATTTTTGATCATTGTTTTAACTCTCGGAATCATAACCCATTCTGTTCTGATAATTCTCAATTTCATAACAGTGATTCTAGTATTACAAACAGATCTTTTGTTTAGCCCCCAGAATTGGGAATTAGGCTCCTCTGAGACCAAGCATGAATAAGGGATCATGCCCTTGAACCTTCCTCCAGTGTATGGGCAGGGAAAGTAATAAGAGTTCTGAGTCAGAGGGCGAGGGAGAGGAGAGAGAGGAGGCTGAAAATGAACTGCCACCTGATTATCAGGCAGAATTAGAGGAGGAGGCTACTTGTTATTATAATAAAGATCAGCAATTTTCCTTATCTACTTAGCCAGATAGTTCGAAATCGAAAGTAAAGTGGCCACCGCCGCAAGGAAAAACAGTTTACAGGCGAGCACCGGTGAAAGCAGTGCCATAATAGTTATAGATTTACAAGACTACTTTTTTACTATTCCTCTAAGTAAAGGAGGATGGAAAGAAGTTTACCTTTGGTCTATCCTCTCCTAACTTACAAAGACCTTATTAAAGATTTCAATAGAAAGTTTTACCCCAAGGAATGAAAAATAGTCCTACCTTATACCAGAAATTTATAGATAAAGCCTTACTAAAATATAGACAACAATTTCCTCAGATTTACTGTATTCATTATATAGACGATATCCTTATTACATCTATTGATTTAGTTCTCCTAAGACAATCTTTAGTCATACTAACTACAATTCTAAAGGAACAGGGGTTGATTATAGCCCCAGACAAAATTCAAGAAAATCCTCTCTTTAACTATCTAGGAAGGATTATTAATCTTCCTCAGGTAAGTAACCAGAAAATAGAAATTAGAAGGGATAATTTGAAAACACTAAATAACTTTCAAAAGGTTCTAGGGGACATTAATTAGATTAGGCTATATTTGAAATTAACTACTAAAGAGTTACAGCCTTTATTTAATATCTTAGGAGGGGATCCTCAGCCCAAGTCTCCTCGACAACTTACTCCAGAAGCAGAGAAAGCTCTTACTAAGGTTGATCAGGCACTCAACAAGGCTACTCTGCAGCAAATTGATTACTCCAAGCCACGGCATTTAATAATATTGAAAACAGTTTATACTCCTACTGCCTGTTTATAGCAAGGGGCACCATTAGAATAGTTACATTTATCTATTTCTCCTAAGAAAATGCTGCCCTCTTATCCTTACTTAGTAGCTTCGCTAATTTAGCAAGGAAGACAGCGAAGTAAAATTTTATTTAGAATAGAGGTATCAAATATAATTGTTCCTTATACCAAGGAACAAGTAGATCAATTATTACAGGCAGAAGAACAATGGGCGATATCTTTAAGTAGATTATCAGGTACAGGGTCATATCATTTACCAAAAGACCCTATTTTACAGTTTTACAAAGAGGTTCAGACAATTTTTCCCCACAGGTATAGAAATCAGCCTTTGCCACCTCCAGTGGTTAATATTTTTACTGACGGTTCTGCAAACGGCAGAGCTACAGTTATTATAGAAAGTACACTAGAAAGATTTAATTACGAATCAGTAGAAAAGTCCAGACCTTTTACTAACAAGGGGGGCGAGGATATACTTATATTTTTCCACAGGATACTAAGACACCCATATAGATCCCTAAGAGGCTCATCAGAAGGAGCAAGAAGCGACGATGCCACCCTTGAAGCCAGGTTCAGTCCTAGAACTAATCCTTAAAGAACATGAGCCTAAAAGTCTAACACCTAAGATGTCTGGTTTACAGCTCAGACCCGCACCGCAAACTAATCCCAGGCCATCACAGGGCACCCGAAGAGCTAACCTCCCGTCTTGGGGCCAAATTAAGAGGCTGTGCCACGAGGGACAGAAGGTCGCCAACGCTGTGTCCACAACTACTAGAGAACCTGCTACCCCTGAGACTTTTCTCTTAGCAGTAATTTCTCTATTGTCTATTAAGGTAGCTAGAATATTAGTAATAATTTTTCTGTTATCAGCTCAGATAATTAGGTTTTTCTACTAATCAATCCTATTGGGCTTATGTCCCCAATCCCCCTCTTTTCCATCCTACAGTATAGGGGGAACAACAATTTAGAGTCTATATTAATAATACTGATTTACTAGGTAGAGTCTCAGACTCCATGATTTCCCCAACTGAGACTAGAAATTATACTTTTAAAGGATTTGCTAATAATATACCCATATGTTTTACTACTCCAGAAAGTACTACCACACCTTCTATAGGATATTTACCTCTTAATTATAGGTTATTTGTTACTGACTCTCCCTATCCTAGAGCAGACTATCGAAGGTCTCTATAGGCTCTTAATCTCATATCCTTAGGCCACTATACTAATAATTATACCTATCAAAATAATACTCAACTTCCCAGGGCTATAGATTCTTGTATTACAGATTATCCTGAGAAGGTCGTTCATTAGAAGAACATTAACTCAGTCACTGGCTTTCCTAAGTGGCTTGATTGTAGATTTGCTCATGCTACAGGCATCTATAAACCTACAGATACTAATATGACTATTTATAACTTCTCTATTTCTTCACCTAATTTTAATTATACTAGATACTTAACTAACTCCAGTAATAAGTTTTTTTCTTAATAACTCTTAAGATTTTTATCCACAGGAAAAACTCACTAGGCATTTTACTCCTAGATAGGTAACTCCCATACATCAAGCTGTCTCTTCTACATATAATAGAACAATACTATATTCTGACCTGTATAGACTCTTAGCAGCTACTAATATAATAATTTTTAGTAGACCAACTAGCAATATTTCAGATATTTATACTATTAGAGCTTGTGTTAACACGCCTCATACTATTTTAATAGGTAATATATATGTCGAAAAGAGAAATAATTCATTTTATATTAATTATTCAGATTATATTTTGACTAATTATATTGATTCTACACTACCTAAGAATTTAAATAGTCTTATAATAGTTTTCCAACCATCTTATATAATATTGCCTGTGACACTGTCAGGGGATTGGTACAGTGACACAGGGTTATATATATTAGAGAAGTTAGACAGTCTTATTAGACCTAAGAGATTTATTGCAGCTCTAATTTTAGGTATTACTGCTCTTATTAGTATTATTACCTCTATTGCCTTATCTACTACTGCGTTAGTGCAGGAGATTCATACTGCTAATCATGT
>PVKM010009199.1:0-37383 GCA_004027735.1 Carollia perspicillata | reverse complement strand
GATTCCCAGTCAGGGCACATGCCTGGATTGCAGGCCAGTTCCCAGCAGGGGACGCATGATAGGCAACCATACATTGATATTTCTCTCCCTCTCTTCTTCCCTTCCCCTCTAAAAAATAAATAAATAAAATCTTTAAAAAAGAGGTGTACATAACAGTGGCTCGAGTCACAAATTCCCTTTTTTTTTTCATGATTTTTAAAAAGATTTCATTTATTTATCTTTAGAGGGGAATGGGAGGAGAAAGGGAGAGAAATATCAATGTATGGTTGCCTCTCGTGCGTCCCTTGCTGGGAACTGGCCTGCAACCCAGGCATGTGCCCTGACTGGGAATCGAACCACAGTTGCTTGGTTCGCAGGCCCGTGCTCAGTACACTGAGCCACACCAGCCAGGGCTCAAATTGTTAAGATTTTAAATAACATTTTATTGCTATGTAGAATTCACATACCATACATACAATTCACTCATTTAAAGTGTACAATTCAATGTTTTTAACATATTCACAAGGTTGTGTAATAATGATCTCAGTGTAGCTATTGAATATTTTTGTCCTCCAAAAAAGAAACCCTACATCTATTCGTTGTCATTCTTCATTCACCAACATCAGTACCACCATGACCGCCATCCAACCTCTGAAAACCACTAATCTAGTTTCTTTCTCTAGATGTTTGCCTGTTCTGGGCATTTCATATAAACAGAATCATGCCATACATGACCTTTTGGGTCTGGCTTTCACTCAGCATGATGTTTTCAAGGTTCATCCATATTGTAGCTACCATGTGTTAGTACTTTATTCCTTTTTATGATTGAATAATATTCCATTATAAAGATATACCACATTTTGTTTATCTCTTTATTAGTTGATAAGCATTTGGGTTGTTTTGACTTTTTGGCTATTGTGAATTATGCTACTATGAACATTTGTGTACAAGTTTTTGTGTGGATGTATGTTTTTATTTCTCTTGAACATACATATACCTAGGAGTGGAACTGCTGGGTCATATGGTAACTCTATGCTTAACCTTTTGGAAATTATCTTCTTAAGATTTTAAAATGTGATTTTCTATGATTTTTCTGTATACAACATAGTATGAGTTCACCTAGAAAGTAATTTTGTGTTGCTTTCTGGAAAGAAAAGTTGACTGTGTTAGTGGAGACTAGAAGAACACAGGGAAGCCTCTAGTTGTAGTAAAGGCACATGAGCAAAGGTGCCTGGCCAGATTAGCTGTCTGCTTCTTCCATATGTTTTTTCCAGATGGTTGGGGCTGGAGGAGCTCCTTTGGGCAAAAAGTTTCAACATTTGCATGAATGTTGGAACCAAAGAAAATACTTACATGTGTATTTAAGTATATACTTACATGTAAGATATGTATATTTACATGAATATATTTATGTGTATATTTAGATATTATATTAAGTGTATAATAACTATTCTCCTTGGTCACAGGTTTTCTACAAATTTTAGTTGACCCGTGAGCCTGGAGTTACAGATGTGATACAAAACATTCCCTCAGTTGGTGAACAATAATTACATTATATTCATCAGTTTAGAAAGCACAATATAAACAATATTATTAAGTTCCAAAATATATACAATAATCTAATAAATATGCTGTTCAAAGAAAAAGCAATTAAGATAAATAGCTTCTGAGCCTTGGAAAATATAATGTGTCTCTCTCTCATTTTCCCAATCTGTTTATTATATTGTAATTGAAGTAAATTTCATAAAATATCAAGTAGTTGAATTTATTTTTATTTGGATTGATATAAAGTTGACCTTTGGGAAAGCACTTTTATTAATTTACTTGCATTTTATTTTTCTCAAATAGAAAGGGTTAGTGGCAATAAACTGTGGTTTAAGAGAAGCTGCAATTATGTGCCTCTAAGTGCTTAATTTTAGGTATTTAAAAAGTATAAATTTATAACAAAAAGTCAATCACTTATACAGCAAATCCTGGAACTAGTCCAGTAAATAAAATTATGTGGTATTATGAGTAAAATTCAGGGTAAATTCCTGAACCCTGGGTGAGATTACTGAATCTCCCTGGTGATGAAGGATGTAATTTGTTTCCTTTGTGATAGGCTGCTGTCAGAGATGCTGACCTTAGGCATTAGGATGATAAAGCCAGGAGGGTTAGCTTTAAGGTTAACATGTGAAAGCAGCTTCTAAGAAAACACACCTTTGCCCTTATCATCTCCTGGCAACCTTTCTTAGCTCACACACCTCACAGGACTCCTTGATGGTGTTTTCCAGAAAAGCTATATTTTTTTCTTTTCTTTTTTCATTGCTATTTGTTTACAACTTAGAATTCTGTACACAAAGTCTATTCTAGTTGAATTAATATAAACAAAAACAAAAACCAAACATACACAAGGATTCTAATTGTTGGTTTCATGATTTCAAAAGAATCCTTGGTTTCTTTCTCCAACTCCAGTTACTTACTACACTACCTTTGTGTTGTCCCCCTATTTTTGCAGGAAGGGTGGCACCCAATTCCCAGCAACAGTGCAGGAGCAGTGGCAACTTCTGCCTTGTTGCTGCATTTCACTCCCACCCCTGAATAATTCTGGTTATGTATATTATGCAAGCTTCACCATGTGCACACACACATATTCACACACTAATCTGCTAGACACTGAAAACATGTATATGTGCTCCTACATGGGTCTAAGTCTACACACTCTTTGGGTGGGGCTGATAGTTTTAACATGAGCCTTTCAGGTTAGGTTAAAAAACATATTGTGCTTGGTCTGTGATTATTGGCTAATGTTTTAATGCCATAATTGGTCCCTCCACCTATTTTGACTTCTGTTTCAAAATGGTTAAAAGTTTAAAGGACAGATTTTCCCATGCACACATTTCCAAATAGCCCATTTTTTGGCCATATTCATGCCCTTGCCTTGACACCATGTTTCTCTCCTGTTTGGTCTTGGTGCTCAGAGACCTGGAGCACCTGAGCTAGCAAGATGAAACCTCTCATATCTGGGTGTGTCACAGTTTTTTCTTGGCACTAAGAAAAGCAGTTAGGCTCAGAAGCCAGACTTATTCTTGGTGAGTTGAATAGTTTCATAAATAGCATTGAAGTCATTTCATTTTTAGTAGACTTTAATGAGAGACTTAAACATTAGACATTCTAAAAATAGTATGGAATTTGTATGGAGCAAAAAAATTGTATAATCTTGGCAAAGGTTAATTTCTTAAGGAACACCTCAGAAGGTTTTATTCTTCACTTAAGTTCTAGATTGTTCATGCACACCCATTATAATTTACTACTCTGAGTTGAATGCTAAAAGGCCTCCCCTTTATTAGGCTACCTACAGTGCCAAGGCTGAAATTCAGATCCTTAAGTTTGTTACCATGAGATTAACCCAACTGCTCATGTAACACCCATTTGAGCTATTGCCCCATCTTCAGGGTATAGAAATACTGCCACTGGCAAACTTCCCTTGCTCCATGCTTGCATATCCCTCTTCCTTTCCCCACCAACACCTCAGAACATAAGAAATGCCAATATAGCCTGGCTGACTAGGACTTTAATCATGTCATCCCAAAGTAAGTTCAATGAACAGTTAAGTCATCTTAATATGGAAAATACACTTTCCTATGTGTTTTGGTTTACTGGGGCTGCCGTAATAAAGAACCATAAATTGGGTGGTTTAAATAAAACAAGAAAAATGTATTTCCTAGAGGCCAGAACTCCAAGATCAAGGTGTGGGCATAGTTGGTTCCTTTGGAGGGTGTGAGGGACAATCTGTACAGAGTCTTCCCTTTCTTCTGGTGGTTTGTTGCAGTCTTTTTGACATCCCTTTGCTTGTAAAAGCATCACCTTAATCTCTGCTTTCATCTTTACTTGATGTTCTCACTATGTGCATGTTTGTCTCTAAATTTCCTCTTTATAAGCAGATTGGTCATACTGAATTAGGGCCTACTCTAGTGAATTTATTTTAACTGGGCCCTATCTCCTAGTAATGTCTCATTCTGAAATTGTGGGTATTAGTACTTCAACATGTGAATTTCAGGAGGGCATAATTGAACTCCTAACACTGTGCTACCCAAATGTACTCATCTGGTTGTCTTTTGGTTAATTTATGGTAACAGCCTACTTTTCCCTTTTCTGGGGCTCCAGCTATGGTACTGACACCAAGGCTTTCCAGATCTCTGTACTTATCTTCTATCTTCAGCCTGCCTTTGCCTGGTCAATCCTGCTGTACTGTATGTCCTGAGAAGAAGAAAGAGAGAATTCTCTACTTCCTCTCATAGTAGGACACTGTCTTTTTTCCTTTTCATTTCACCATTTGCCACCTTTCTATAACTCAACTGAACCAAGTATATTTCCAGCCTCCCCAAGAAGCTCCCCTTCTAAATACATTATAGCCATTCTCTTCCTACCCACACCATGTCTCTCCTGTTAGGCTTTGTTCTTTTCTAGAAGCAATTCTTCTCTTGAACATCAACTCTTTCATAATGGGCAGCCTAAGGAGAATGGTGTTGTTGAGAATGTTTGATTTTTGGGTGGGAAGAGAAGAGAAATTTTTTCCTTCTAATTTTAATATTTTGGATTTTTTATTATTTTTTAATTTTGTTATTGTTGTTCAAATATAGTAGTCCCCATTTTCACCCCATTATTCTGCCCTGCACTACCCACCCCCACCTCGCACATTCAATCCTCCCCCACATTGTCTCTGTCCATGAGTCCTTTATACCTGTACTTTGACTTGACCTTTCCCCTTTTTCCCCTGTCACCCCTTTCCTCCCACCCCTCTGGTAACTGTCAGTTTGTTCTTTCTTTCCATGTCTCTGGTTCCATTTTCCTCATTTGTTTGTTTTGTTGTTTAGGTTCCACTTAGAGGTGAGATCATATGGTATTTGTCCTCACCTCCTGCCTTATTTCATTTAGTATAATACTCTCCAGTTCCTTCCATGTTGCTGCAAAGGGTAGGGGTTCCTTCTTTCCTTCTGCTGTGTAGTATTCCATTGTGTAAATGTACTATAGTTTTTTATATACTTAGTTACTGATGGGCATTTAGGCTGTTCCCAGCACTTGGCTATTGTAAATTGTGCTGCTATGTACATGGAGGTGCATAGGTTCTACAAAATTAGTTTCAGCATTCTTAGGGTATAATCTCAGCAGTGGAATTTCCAGATCAAAAGGCAGTTCAATTTTTAGTTTTCTGAGGAAATTCTATACTGTTTTCCATGGTGGCTTCACCAGTCTGCATTCCCACCAATAATGAACTATGGTTCCCTTTTCTCCACAACCTTACCAGCACTTGTTGTTTGTTGATTTGGTTATAATGGCCATTCTCACCAGTGTGAAGTGGTATCTCATTGTGGTTTTAATTTGTATGTGATGGCTATTGATGCTGAGCATCCTTTCATATGTCTCTGGGCCCTTTGTATGTCCTCTTTGGAGAAGTATCTGTTCAGGTCCTTTGCCTATTGTTTAACTGGATTGTTTGTCTTCCTGGTTTGGAGACTTGTGAGTTCTTTATATATTTTGGAGATCAAACCTTTGTCTGAGGTATCATTGGCAAATATATTTTCCCATAAGGTTGGTTCCATTTTCATTTTGCTGATGTTTTCTTTAGCCATGCAGAAGCTTTTTAATTTGATGTAGTCCCATTTGTTAATTCTTTCCTTTATATCCCTTGCTCTAGAGACATATTGGTGAAAATATCTGAGGTTTACCTGTATATGTTCTCCTCTAAGACTTTTATGGCATCATGATTTATATTTAATTCTTTTATCCATCTTGAGTTTATTTTTCTGTACAATGTACATTGGTGGTCCACCTTCTTTTTCTTTTTCTTTTCTTTTTTTTCCTTTTTCTTCTTTTTTCTTTTCTTTTCTTTTTCTTTTTCTTTTTTCTTTTTTCTTTTTTCTTTTTTTTTTGCATGTAGCTGTCTGGATTTCCAACACCATTTGTTGAACATGCTATTTTTACCCCATTTTATGCTTCTGATCCCTTTGTTGAATAATTACTGACCATAGAGACATTGATTTATTTATGGGCTCTCTATTCTGTTCAATTGATCTATGTGTCTCTTCTTATGCCAGTACCGGACTCTTTTGATTACAATGGTCTCATAATATAGTTTTATATCAGGTACAGTGATCCCTCCTACTTTGGTCTTCTTTCTCAAAATTGCCACAGCTATTTAGGGTTGTTTTTGGTTTCATATACATTTTTGAAATACTTGTTCATTATATGTGCAATATGTCATTATATGTGCATTATATGTGTTTTAATAGAGATTGCATTGAATCTACAAATTGCTTTGGGTAGTATGGACATTTTGATTATGTTAATTCTTCACATCCATGAACATGGTATATGCTTCCATTTATTTGTGTCTTCCTTAATTTCTTTCTTCAGTGTTATATAGTTTTCTGAGTATAGGTCTTTTACCTCCTTTATTAGGTTTACTCCTAGGTACTTTATTTTTTCTTGTTGCTATAGCAAATGGAATATTTTTTTCTAATTTCTGTTTTTGATATTTTATTGTTGGTGTACAAAAATGCCTTCAATATCTGAATTGACTTTATATCCTCCTGTTTTGCCAAATTCACTTATTAGGTTGAACAGCTATTTGGTGGAGTCTATAGGATTTTTTATGTACACTATCATCTTATATGCAAACAATGACAGTTTTTCTTTCTCCTTTCCAATTTGGAGGCCCCTTATTTCTTTTTATTGTCTGATTGCTGTGGGTAGAACTTCCAATACTATGTTGAGTAGAAGTGGTGAAAGCGGACACCCTTGTATTGTTTGTGATCTTAGTAGGAGAGCTTTTAGTTTTTGTCCATTGAATATGATGTTGGCTGTAGTCTTCTTGTATATGGCATTTAGAATGTCAAGGTATACTCCCTCTATTCTCATTTTGTTGAGTGTTTTTATCATCAGTGGCCTATATCTTATCAAATGCTTTTTCTGTATCTATTGATTTAATCATATGATTTTTGTCTTTGCTTTTGTTTATGTGATGTGCACATTTATTGATTTGCAAATATTTTGTATGATCCTTGCATCCCTGGAATGAATCTCACTTGATCATGGTGTATGATCTTTTTAATGTGTTGCTAGATGCAGTTTGCCAATATTTTGTTGAGGATTTTATCATCTACATTCATCCACAATATTGGCCTGTAGTGTTCTTTCTCTGTTGTGTCTTTATCTGGCTTTGGGATTAGAATGATGCTGGCCTCATAAAAATAGTTTAGGAGTCTTCCCTCTTCTTGGAATTTTTTAGAATAGTTTGAGAAGGATAGGAGTTAGCTCTGCTTTAAATGTTTTATAAAATTCTCCTGTGAAAACATCAGTCAAGGGCTTTTTTGTGTCATGAGTTTTTTGATTAATGTTTCAATTTCACTAGCTGTTAGCAGCCTGTTCAGCCTTTCTACTTCTTGATTCAGTTTTAGAAGATTATATGTTTCTACATATTTGTCCATTTGACCCTGGTTTTCAAAATTCTTTCCATATAGTTGTTCATAGTAATTTCTTAGAATCCTTTGCATTTCTGTAGTATCAGTTGCAATTTCTCCTGTTTCATTTCTGATTTTATTTATTTTGGTCCTCTCTCTTCTTTTCTTGATGAGTCTGGTTAAAGGTTTGTGATTTTATTTATCTTTGCAAAGAACCACCTCCTAGATTTATTGATCCTCTAGATTGTTCTTTTAGTCTCTATGTCCTTTAATTCTGCTCTAATCTTGGTTATTTCCTTTCTTCTACTATTTATTGGCTTTGTTTGTTGTTACTCCAGTTCTTGTAGATGTAGAGTCAGGTTGTTTATTTGAAACATTTCTATCTTTTTTAGGTAGACCTCAATTACTATGAACACTGTGCCCCATAGGTTTTGGGCTGTTGTGTGTTCATTTTCGATGAAAAGGTTTCCAAAACCTTTTTGATTTCTTCCTTGATCTCATCATTAACCCATTCATTGTTTAATAGCATGCTATTCAGTCTTCATGAATTTGAATGTTTTTGAGTTTTTTCCATGGGGTTGGTTTCTAGTTTGAAGCCCTTGTGGTCTGAGAAAATGCTTGATATGATTCCAACTTTTTAAAATTTGTTGAGGCTTGTCTTGTGTCCTATCATGTGGTCTATCTTTGAAAAATGTTCCAATTTCATTTGAAAAGAATGTGTATTTTGATTCTTTGGGACGAAAAGTTCTGTATATATCAATTAACACCATTTGATCTAGTGTGTAATTCAGTTCTACAATATCATTGTTGATATTTAGTTTGGAAGATCTATCCACTGTTGATAATAGGGTATCAAAATCCCCTACTATAAGTGTGTTGCTGCTTGTGTCTTTCTTGAAGTCCTCCAAAATTTTCCTTTTATATTTGGGTGCTCCTATGTTGGATACATATATGTTTACAATGTTTATGTCTTCTTGATGTATTCTTCCCTTGAGTATTATGAAGTGATTTTCTGTGTCTGTTTTTATGACCTTTGCTTTGAAGTCTATTTTGTCTGATATAAGTATTGCAACCCCAGGGTTTTTTCAGTGTCTGTTTGCTTGTAATATTTTTTTTCCAACCCCTTCACTTTCAGTCTGTATAGGACTTTTTCTCTGAGATGGGTCTTTTGTTGGCAGCATATGTATGGGTTTTAAGTTCTTATCCATTCAGCTACCTTATATCTTTTCATTGGAGCACTGAATCCATTTATATTTAAAGTTATTATTGATAGGTACTCATTCATTGACATTTTACTCCCTTTGTATCTATGTTCCTCTCTCTCTCACTCTTTTTTTCTTCTTGTTAAAGCAGTCCCTTCAGTATATCTTACGATGCTAATTTGGTGGAGGTGTATTCTTTCAGCCTTCTGTTGTCTCAGATACTCCTTATTTTGCCTTCCATTTTAATTGAGAGCCTTGCGGGGTAAAGTAGTCTTGGTTGAAGGCCTTTACTTTTCATCACTTGGAATATTTCTTGCTATTCCCTTCTGGTTTGTAGGGTTTCCATTGAGAAGTCAGCTGCTAGTTTTATCAGGGATCCCTTGTATGTTCCATCTTGTTTTTTGTTGCTCTTTAAGATTATCTTTCTTTGAACTTTGCCATTTTAATTATGAGGTGTCTTGGAGTGGGCCTCTTCAGGTTCATCTTGATTGGGACCCTCTGTACTTCCTGGAATGTGTGATTTTTCTCTCATCAAATTAGGGAAGTTTTCCATCATTAGTTTTATAAACAGGTTTTCTATCCCTTGTTCCTCTTCTTGTCCTTCTGGTATCCCTATTATATGGATATTATTATATTTTATGTGGTCCTGCAGTACACATCTTTTTAAATCTTTTTTCCTTTTTTTTTTTTTTTTTGCTCTTTCTGGGAAATTTTTCTACCTTTCCCTTCTGCTTGGTGATTTGATCCTCTGCTTCATCTAGCCTGCTTTTGATTCCTTCTAATGTGTTCTTTAGTTCAGAAATTGTATTATTCATTTACTTCTGGCTCTTGTTCATGGTTTCTATGTCCTTTTTCATGCTGACATAGTTTGCAGTAAGTTCCACATAGTTTCCATGTAGTTTTTGGTAATTCTCAGTGAGCTCATTGAACGTCCTTATAACCATTGTTTCGAACTCAGTATCTGATTGTTTACTTGTCTCTATTTCATTTAGCACTCTTTCTGGGGATTACTCCTCTCCTTTCAATTGGGGGTTGTTTCTTTGTCTCCCCATTTTGGTGCAGAGTCTTCTTGCTTACTTCTTTCTGCTTCTTAAGTTGATTTGCTTTGACTCTATGTCTTTGTGGTATAAACTTCTATGGTAGGAAACCTGTGAGATTCACTGATGCATTCTCCTTGATCTCCTCAACTTGATGCTCTTGGGATGCCCTTTATGCCATTTATATTAGCTCTCTGTATGTCTTTGGGTTTTGATTATTGTTGGGTCTTTCTTTGGTGGGTTCTTCACTTCAGCTGGTTGACTGAGGGTCTCTCTATCCAACATGTTTTGTATACTGTTGTGTAGATTTGGCTAGAATAAAACCACAAAGCCCAGGGAACAAACCCACACCTGGAAAAATAACTCCCACCCACACTCCCACTATCAACAGGAAATGATCCAGTATTAATAAAAGTGTAAAGAGAGTAAGACTGTTACAAGAAGGGAGTGTGAGTATGAGATGGCCTACTGAAAGAAAATTTATTTTGAGAGAGTAAAGGGAGGAGCACTAATAAGATTAGGGAATTGGAGCAATGTAAAGAGAGAAAGTAAAATTTACATCATAAATAGAAAAGGCAGTGAAGAAGGTGGAATGCAGTAAGAGAGGGGAAGTGTTATTGTTATGTTTACAGAGAAATTTAAATAGATAAAATAAAATAAAATGAGAGAAAGAAAAAAGAACAAAAGTAAATAAATACTAAAATAATAGGAACCAAATTGGATAAAAATATCCACCACAGCACTATCAACAACAAATGAGGTAAAATGAATTCCATCCAAGATGGAGGCATAGGTAGAAGCCCTTCACTTCCTTGCACAACCAAATGGAGGATAACAACCAATCTAAAATCAATAAACAACCAGAAGCACCAGAAAATCAAACTGCATGGAACTCTGACAACAAGGAATTAAAGAAACAGTCCAAGAAGACAGGTGGACAGAGAGAACTCACAGCAAGGCAGTGGACCATGTAGGCAGGGCAGGCTGAGAGAACCACCAGTGAGGAGGTGGACCACATAGGCAGGGCTGAGTGAATGGGAAACTGAGACTCAGAGCTGACTATGGGCTATAGCAGGGGTTGCTATGGTGGGAGAAACTTCCAGTCTCACACGAGAGTTTGGTGGAAAGTAGGACTAGAGATGAGCAGGGGCGCTGCGTTGTTCCCTCTGGCCCCTCCCCCATAGGCAGCACTGCAGCGCAGCAAGGAGGGTTGTCCTGCCCTACTGAATACCTAAGGCCCCAACCCCTTACAACTTAACAGGTGTGCTGAGACAAAGAGACAGGACCCAAAAGAAAGAACAGAGCAAAACTCCAGAAAGAGAGCTAAGCGACAAGGAGATAGCCAACCTATCTGATGGAGAGTTTAAAGCCTTGGTAATCAAAATGCTCACAGAACTGTTTGAGGTTGGTTGACAAATGAAATACCTAAAGTGAAATAAAGCAAAATATACAGGAAACCAACAGTGAAAGGAAGGAAATCAGGACTCAAATCAATGATTTGGAACAAAAGGAAGCAATAACCATCCAACCAGAACAGAATGAAGAAAGAATTCAAAAAAAAAAAAATGAAGAGAGGCTGAGGAACCTCTGGGACAACTTTAAACATTCCAATATTCAAATGTATAGGGGTGCCAGAAAGAGAAGAACAAGAGCAAGAAATTGAAAACTTATTTGAACAAATAATGAAGGAATACTTTCCCAATATGATGAAGGAAATAGACTTCCAGGAAGTCCAGGAAGGCCAGAGAGACCCAAAGAAGTTGGACCCAAATTGGAACACACCAAGGCACATCATCAAGTTACCCAAGATTAAAAGTAAAGAGAGATGGAATAATTAACATCATCAAAATGTCCGTACTACCCAAAGCAATTTATATATTCAATGTAATCCCTATTAAAGTACCAATGACATATTTCACAGATATAGAACAAATATTTCAAAAATTTATATGGAACCATAAACGACCCTGAATAGGTGCAGCAGTTTTGAGAAAGAAGGACAAAGTAGGAGAGATCACAATACCTGGTATCAAACTGTATTACAAGACCACTGTAATCAAAAGAGCCTGGTACTGGCATAAGAACAGACACATAGACCAATGGAAGAGAATAGAGAGCCCAGAAATAAACCCAAGTCTCTATGGTCAATCAATATTTGACAAAGTGTGCAGCAGCATAAAATGGGGTAAAAATAGCCTCTTCAACAAATGGTGTTGCGAGAGCTGTACATGCAAAAAATTGAAACTCGAGCATCAACTTACAGTGTACATGAAAGTAAATTCAAGGTGGGTAAAAGACTTAAGTATAAGCCATGACACCATAAAAGTACTAGAGGAAAACATAGGCAGGACAATCTCAGACATTTCATGCAGCAGTATTCTCACTGATATGTCCCCTATAGCAAGGGACATAAAGGAAAGAGTACACAAATAGGACCTCATCAAATTAAAAAGCTTCTGCATGGCTAACGAAAACAGCATTAAAATGAAAAGAGGACCAACTATGTGGGAAAACATATTTGCCAATGGTATTTTGGACAATGGTTTGATCTCCAAAATATATAAAGAATTTACACCACCCCACTCCAGGAAGACAACCCAATTAAAAATGGGCAAAAAATTTGAACAGACACTTCTCCAAGGAGGACATACAGAGGGCCCAGAGACATATGAAAAGACACTCAGTATCACTAGCTTTTAGAGAGAAGTAAATTAAAACCACAATGAAATACCACTTCACATTGGTCAGAATGGCCATCATAAACAAAGCAACAAACAAGTGTTGGAGAAGTTGTGGAGAAAAGGGAACCCTAGTGCACTGTTGGTGGAATTGCAGACTGGTGCAGCCACTGTGGAAATCAGTATGGAATTTTCTCAGAAAACGAAAAATGGAACTGCCTTTTGACCTGGCAATTCCACTGCTAGGATTAAATCCTAAGAACACTGAAACACAAATCCAAAAGAACCTATGCACCCCAATATTATAGCAGCACAATTTACTATAGCCAAGTGGTAGAAACAACCTAAGTGCCCATCAGCAAATGAGTGGATCAAAAAACTATGGTATATTTACACAATGGAATTCTATGCAGCAGGGAGAAAGAAAGAGCTCCTACACTTTGTGACAGCATGGATGGAACTGGAGAGCATTATGTTAAGTGAAATAAGCCAGGTGGTGAGGGATAAATATCATATGATGTCGCCTTTAACTGGAACATAATCAACAAAAGAAAAAAGCAAACAAAATATAACCAGAGACATTGAAATTAAGAACAATCTAACAATAGCCAGAGGGAAGTGGAGAGGGGACAGTGGGGAGAAGGGTTTTCAGGAACTACTATAAGGGACACAAGGACAAAACCAAGGGGAAGGGTGGAAGCAAGGGAGGGAGGTGGGTTTGGCTGTGGTGGCAGGGGGAAAATGCAGACAACTGTAATTGAACAACAATAAAGTAATTTATGAAAAGAAAAAAAATAGTATGGGAAATGGAAAAGCCAAAGAACTTATACGACCAACCCATGGACATGAACTGGGTCACATACATAATGGGGGGGATGCTGGAGGAAGGGGGTACAGGGTGGAGGTGAATAAAGTGGAGAAAGAAATTGGACAACTGTAATAGCATAATCACTAAAATATATTTAAAAAAAGAAATTGAAGATCAAAAACTATGAACAGTAAAATGAGAACAAACTCACAACTATCAACAAATGAGCCTAAAAAAAGAAAAACAATGAAAACAAAAACTAAGCAAACTAGAAAAGGAACAGAATCAGAGAAATGGACATCACATGGAGGGTTTTCAGTGGGGAGATGGAGGGGAGGAATAGGAGGTGAAAGGTACAAGGAAGAAGAAGCATAATTGGTAGGCATAAAATAGATGGGGAGAGATAAAAGATGGTATAGGAAACAGAGAATTCAAAGAACTTATATTTACAACCCATGAACATGAACTAAGATGGGGGGAATGCTGGAGGGTTGGGGGGTGCAGTGTGGAGGGAAGATAAAGGGGGAAAATTAGGAAAACTATAATAGCATAATCAATATAATATACTTTAAAAGTAGAATAAAATAAAAGAAAAAAGCAAATGAAGTTAAATTAATGTAGGTGGGATGGAAGTAAAATGGAAAATAGAAAGAAAGTAAAGCTTAAGATATACATAGAAGGAAGGGAAGTGATTTTGACATGATAGAGGGAGAGGGGATACTAAGAGTGAAGAATGAAAACCAGGCTAAGACAGAGAAAAATTAAAATTTGAAATGGAAAAAAGAGTAGGAGGAGAAGGGAATGGCAACATTTGAGATTTGAAATACAGAAATAGTGAAGATGTAGAGATAAAATTGAAAAAAAAATGGAACAATTACTTTACTCACAACCAATGAGCAAAGATTGCTAAAGGTGGAAAGAGAACATGGGTATTTTAAGAGTGGGAAAAGACTATGAGATGACCATTGACAAGAAAATTGGTTTTGGGAGACTGGATGGGGGAGAATGTGGAATGGATGCAAGTGGTAGCAAGAGAGAAAACAACATTTAAAACGAAAATAATAAGAGGAAATATGAAGGTAAAATGGGATAAGAGAAAGGAGGAGCAAAATATGTTAATGAACTAAACTATAATATAAAATCTAGTGACTTAATATGCACAAACTTAAAGGAGAAGAAATGAATGGTAAAACACTATGCAGGAAAGAAAATATTGGAAATCATGGAGAAGACCATGGTGGATTTCATCTCAGTAGCATCTAGTATTTACCACTGTTTTTTCTTTCTGGATCTGTCTCTGGTGATATCAGATGGTGACCCCAGCTGATGTTAGGCAGCCTGTTCAAGATTTCCAGGGATCTACTGTCTGTGGCTCCTTCAGTTGTTAATCTGGTTACTCTGCACTCAGCAGTCAGGCTTAAACACCATAGGGCCAGCACAGAGTCTCTCCAGGGGTCCGGGCTATTGTGTCCCCTCAGGCTACCACTGCTCAGAGGGGAGTGGTCTGCCTGAGCAGGATGGCTGATGCCAAATGGGTGATGACTCAGCACTGTGATTCCAGCAGCTACTCTCTCAGTTCTCTCCCCAAAGCTTCCATCCTCAGCCTCCTCTCAGATGTTTCCAGCCCACACTGCCCCTGCCTTTGCCAGAGCCCAGGGTAAGTGGCTGCAAATGAAAATTTGTGTGCTGGCCCTTTTAAATACCTGTCTGCATCTCCAACCATCCATCTGTGGCAGAGAGCAACCCTGCTGCCTTTTGCTGCTGGTTGTTATCTGTATACTTTTCAGGCTCTGGTACTCTAGGCTGGGGACCCCAGCTTAGGGTTTAGACCTCACACTTCTCAGGAAGATCCAACCAGGTGCTTAATTATCACTCCAGCACTTCAGCTGCTGCCCATGGGAGTTCAGACAGCCCCTCATGTTTCTAGTGCATTCTATACCAGCCATGTCATGCTGAAGCTGATTCTTCTGTCTGACCATGTTTATAAGGCTTCTCTCTCGCTGTTGTTCAGTTATTTGTTCTGAGTGATTTCTCTACAATTTAGTCATAATTCCAGATTTGTCCTGGGAAGAGGTTAGTGTAACTTCCACTCACTCCTCTGCCATCCTGGATCTTCCTCTAAGATTTTTTTTTTCTTGAGAGGAAGGTTTTGTGACAAACCCATGACCAGTTGTAACCACACTGAACAAATGGTCCAGTTTCTTTAGGGTTTCCCAAAATATGTAAGAAGACATTTCTGCCCTCCAAATATCACTGCCATCGCTTGTTCTCCAGTAAGTTATAGAGAAAAGAAATTATGTAAATGGTATATATTGTATCTCCTGATGGAGGTATTTAATATGCTAATTAATGGTTCTGATAGGTCCAGCAGAATAGAAACCAGCTTAACTTTTTTTCAGAATTTTCTTATGAATAATTTCAAAGAATTTTATAATCTACACATATACCTACCAAGTAGATTCTACAATTACAGTTTTTGCTCTGTCTTTTATTCCATTGAATCCATCTATCTATTTCTCCCTCCATCTATCATTTCCTCTTATTTTTGATGCATTTCAAAGTAAGTCACAGACATGAGGACCTTTTGACCCTAATTACCTTAGCACACCTGTCCTTAACCAACTTTGATTAAATCAGCATTTCATTGTCCTGCATAACTACAAAAATCACATTTTTTATTAACAGCTATTGATGTGACCCAAATTTCATGCTTCATGGGGCAGACATTAAACTACATGCATTGGGGTTATAAAGATACCACTTATGTAATGAAATTTCAGCTTAATGTAATTGTCCTGTCTCATTTAGATTAATTATAGAATGAAAGGGGTATAATTTAATTAGCTTATTTTATACATGGGGAAAGTGAGACTCAGAAAGGTGAGGACACTTGCCCAATGTCATACAGCCAGGCAGTGGCTTATTAGAGCTAGAGCTTTTTCCACAGAATTGCAGTGTTCTGCCTTGTCCTTAAACCAGGTAGTGTTTCCTTTCCATTCTGGTCCTTGCACACTGCTAGCTGCCTTGTTCGTAGGCTCACAAGAATGTTTTCAGGCACAAAGTCAAGTACCTGGGCCAGGCTCTGCACTGGCATCCCAGAAGACATTAGGAGGGTCAGACTTTGACATTGACAAATGACCCATAGTATCATTTCTCTAGTTTCTTGTTCCATCTCACTCCAATTCCTTTTCCTTGGTAAAGCCCATTTTACCCTCTCTTCCTGGAATTCCTAATTCATCATTTCATTTTTGGTTAAAGGAGATGTTTAAGATTTTATTTTTATTTTGTTTTTTAGAGAGATGGGGAGGGAAATAGAAAGAGAGGGAGAGAAACATCAATGTGTGGTTGCCTCTTGAGTACCTTATACTGGGGCCCTGGCCTGCAACCCAGGTCTGTGCCCTAACTGGGAATCAAAGCAGCAACCTTTTGGTTAGCGGGCTGGTACTCAATCCACTGAGCCACACCATCCAGGGCAAAGGAGATGTTTAAATGAAGAAGTATTCAAAATATTCTATGGCCAGCCTCTGACCTTCTTCAGGCCATTTGTAACATCCAGCTTTTTCAGAGCCTAAGATCAAGGAAGTGAGTGTGCTGAATGGAGTGTGGTATCTCTATGATTTTATATTCTACCTTAAAGATGTTTGTGATTTGAAAAAATGATGTTGGTAGTCCACAGGAGGGCTACTATCATGTAATGAGATAATTCATCCTCAGATCATAGTCAAGGAAATAATCATAGCTTCATATGGTTATTTTCTATACTTACAAGTATTCTTAAAGGAGTATGTTTTTATTTATTTGTACATGTTCAGTCAAACTCCCAAACGAATCTGAGGCAGGTAATTAAAAGTTTAGCACCATATGATCTCACCTATATCAACAAACCAAACTAATCAACTAATCAACAAAACTAACATCAAGCAAAATATAACCAGAGACACTGAAATAAAGAACAAACTGATAGTAACCAGAGGGGAAGGGGGAAAAGGATAATGGGGTAAAACAGGAGAAGGTCCATCAAGGAACATGTATAAGGGACCCATGGACAAAGCCAAAGAGGGTAGGTTTGATGGTGGGAGGCAGGGAAGGGTAGGGTGGGGTCATGGGGGGCAATGTAGACAATTGTATTTGAACAACAAAAATAAAGTTTAGTTTTATGTGCCAGTTTTTATTTTTTGACCACATAAATATGACTTTAATTAAAAAAAAATAAAATAAGAGTTTGTTACACATTTTTTAAAAGGGGAAAGGAAACTATAGTGAAAATAATTGAAAGTATGATGACATGGAAATTGTTGATAATAACAATTGATTTCTATGGAATAATTTTGAACCCTAAAATGATTCACACACACACACACACACACACACACACACACACACACACGGATTTACTCAAGGACATTTAATTATATCAAATTTCCTATTAACATTAAATATGTCTAGTTATTACTCATTTTTAACATTTCCACAATTTTAGCTTGCCATAAAATTATTACAGATTTAATATTACAGATTAAATTGCAAGGGAGGTCTTCTCCCTTAAGACATGTAAATTTAACGTATGTTAGGTACTACACTGCCTTCACATAAATAATTATAAGAACAATTATTACTAGGGTGATAAAATGAACAATATTGTTATTGGGTCTTAATATTTCAGTGATTAAATTTAGTGGTCTTTCTGGTGGACAAATCAATCTGTGTCCTAACTATATGGTTACTGTGATGTGTTTTTTTTTTAATTGAAATGTGTGCAGGTATAAAAGCAAGTCCTGGGGCTTGCATAAATCACTATAAAGCTTTTAGTGAGAAGACTGAAGAATTAGAACACAAGGTATGTACCTTTTCAGTACATTCTTGTTCAATATTTAGTACTCCACAATAAAGTGAATCTTAATTCTAAGCAAAATACCAATAAGCAGTAAAAGGAGTAATAAAATGAACTCATGGAGTATTTTTCTTGTCTAATAGTTTTTAAAATGAAGACTCTAGCACACAAACTTGTTAAAGACAAAACCGATTGCTGGTTTTGCATCCTATTTTCATGGGAGACCATGTTGAGGTAAAGCAAAACAAATTTTGTCTACCATGATTACAATACACAAAGAATATCCCACTCCTTTCAAAAAACAATGGATAAAGACAAAAGCTTCAATATGCAACAAGACTCATTATGATTGCTCACATTTTTGAAAATTCAATAATTTGCATATAAAACCTGATGAAGAAACAATATTTTGGTTTTAGCTATATTCTGAAAGGTCTTGGGAGGAAATTTCATTCTAGTATCTCAAAGCAACAGCATTTGGAAAATGTCTCTATGGCAATTCATGAAAGCTTAATGTCTTTTATTCTTTTCAAGAGCATAAATTATCCCACAGCCTGAGATTTCATTCAGTAAGGTCTCCTTCATTTTAGAAGCTGTTGTCTTTTGTTTTTGTGTTATATATTTTAATTGTCTTAGAGAAAACAGAGCAAAGGGCTTCCATGAAGGCATGGTGTATTTTTCATATTTGGGTGCAAGAAATGAATAACATAATTCTAGACTTTGCTTCTCAGTGGCAAAAAGGGTGATGCACATATGATACATATGTTTGATTTATGCTGTGTGTTGTTTTGATTTTCCAAAAAGTTTGTATGTTCTTAGGAAAAGGAGTCAGTCTGTACTTAAGGAGGAAGAACTCTTCAGCCAAAGCACCTCTTAACGAGTAGTTTAGTGAAATTGGCCTAGAGGACATAGTATTGCTCCAAATGCTTTCAGATCTTCCTGCAATGATATAGCTTCTGGGCTCTGGGCACTGACAGGCTCATGGTGGTTGTCATCAACATATTATTTCCAAGAATGTTAATCAAGAAATATTCTAATTTTAAAACTTGACACACTTTGAGATTTTTAAAACAATTTAGTTCTTTGTATATTATGGAAAACAATGTGAATCATGAAAAACACATAGGACACAGAAACGGAACTGGGTTTTATCCCTAATTCTGCCACCATTAGCTATATAATACTAAGCAAGCCCTTGAATCTCTCTGAGATTCCATTTTCTAATATAAAAAATAGGAATAACAATGCTAGCCTCGAAGAGTTGTTGTTAAGGACTTAATGTGTGTGAATATTGGAAACTGCAGTGTTGTACAAATGTAAAGTAGTTATGATTATTGGCTAGTTATTCTTCCCATTTCTTTCCTCTGGAAAAAGTCAAAGGTATCCTTTATTGTTTCCAATGTGGTTGGAGGAAATCAGTTTCAGTATGTGTAAATATTTTAGTTTCTAATACCATATTAAATATACTATGTTTATAAAGATACCATTGCAACCATTTATTCATTCATTGATTAAATAATTAAATGACATCTTTGTTGAAGGATATACAATTAATTAATTTAACAAACATGTAAGTGATAACTGTGTGCTAACATTGACTAGATGCAGAACAGACAATTAAATTCTGATCATTCAGTAAATAAGTTTTCTGAGTTTCAAGGCCATAGCATAGCATCGCATAAGCTGTTTAGGCAGTACCCTGCACAAGAGTACTTGGCTGATTCAGTGAAAGAGGTTATGCAACCCAACCTACATTTTGCCAGCCAAGCCATTTGCACAGAGGGAGGCTGCATTCATCTGGAGGGAAGATGTCTTTTTGAAATTTACCTGCCAGGAGTGTGTAACTTCTTCTAATTTACACAAAGGTATGGGATGTTCTAGATGTGGCCCTGCTGCTTATATGGTTCATGGTGTTCAATGGAAGGCTCTCAGTGTTTCACTGTGAAGGCTGCTGGGCATGTTTATTATCTAGAGTCAGATTGCTTTGAATACTGGCTCTGCCATTTGTTAACTGTGTGACCTTGGATATATTACCTGTCCTCTCTGTGCCTCACTTTCTTTTTTTTCTTTTAAAACTTTTATTCATTTATTTTTAGAGAGAGGGGAAGGGAGGAAGAAAGAGAGGGAGAGAAACATCAATGTGTGGTTGCCTCTTGCAGGCCCCCAACTGGGGACCATGGCAACCTAGGCATGTGCCCTGACTGGGAATTGAACCAGTGACCCTTTGGTTCACAGGCCGGCACTCAATCCACTGAGCCACACTAACTAGGGCTGTGCCTCACTTTCTAAGTTGGACCACTTCATAGAGTTGTTGGGAGAATAAATAAACTTTTATATGGAAAACACTTATAATAGAAACTGACACATAGTCAGTGCTCAAAATGTTTGCTGTTTTTAGCTTTATCTTCATCTTCCTCTCTACTCTGTGTTGAAAGCTCAACAATCAACATTTAAATTCCACTTACAAATGCCCCTTTTTTAATGAATTAAAATTTACATTGAGGATAGCTAGTTTTCTTTTTACCCCTGGGCTTTATTTTTTTTTTCTTTTTGCATGTACTTGTGTTAGCTAAGAAAAATTTTCTTTAGAGGCATCAAAGAATTCCAGTTCTTTGGTCAGAAGGTCACTTGATTGTTTCTAGAATTGCCTCATAAAACCATTGTTTTGTCAGATGAGGACTCTTTGTATATTCTGGCTTTTTTCTTTCATAGGGGAATGCCTAAATTGTTTATCAAGGTTATAAGTTTAGAGATGCTTTGAGTTACAGAGAATTTCATTGTCAATTTTAGTTCACATAACTTTTTTAATTGGAAAGAATTGATCTATATAGTATCAAAGTACAGATATCTCATAATGTTTTCAAGACAACTGGCATTTTAAAACATTTAAAACATTTTGTTGTATATCAGATTTTGATACGAAGGACATAAAACAGGTTAACAAAGCAAAGAATAAAGCAGATGGTAGTTTTGGTTTTTTTCTGTCCCTCCAAATCTTAATTCCTCTATTGCTCTAAAGACACCTGGAAGAGGCACCTTTGTTACCTGCACTGTGTACTTTCCAGTCTCTTACAGCATCTAACTATTGGGCCATTTTCCATAGCACAAAACTGGAAGCATAGAAAGCTAAGAATGCTACACACCACTGATTTCCAACCTTTTAAATAATTTAGGTGTCTGATCCAAATTTAGGTATCCAAATAATTGAGTTAGTCATTACTTTGATGAATTTGTTTTCCAAGTAAACTGCTTGGGAAGAGAGATGCAGTATTTTTATAATTTCATGGCATCAGGCATTAGTCTACCATTATTCCTGTGTGCTGTGCTATGATTATTCATCCAAGGGACACTCCCTGAGCCAACATCTTATAGATCCTGCACCATTTGGAAGCAACAAATAGGATGATCTTATCAGAAGCCTGTCAGGGGCACACAGGGACTGCTTTTGAAAGTGGTAAATGATAATTTGTTTGTGAAATATTAACTGAAGTATTAACTGAAGTTTAATTAGTTTTTTAAAAGTACAAAGTGATTGTAAACTTGATCCTAAATTGGTTGCAAGAGTTAAATATCCATTTAAGAGAAAAACTGGTATTTTAAGATTCTTATATTGAGATAGAGAACAGAATATTTTAAGGTACTTTACATCAATCAGTTTATGAAGTTATTGCATTTTTCATTGTTTCCTTTTTGGTACCAGGGTGGTGGCTAAGAGATCAGCTTTAGGTCTGAAATCTGACCCCCTGCCATTTACTAATTATATAATCTATGGCAAATCAATGAATGTCTCTAATCCTCCATTTTTCTTCTTAAAATAAGGGTAATAATACTTCTCAGCATTCTGGCAAAGATCAGAAGCATTTTGGGTAAATCACTTCACACAGAGTAAAGCAAGTGCTTGATGCTTTCTGACAATGGCTGTTATTATTGTAGATATTTTGTTTTTAAAAAACTTATTGTATTGTGTCGGGAAGTGATTGCTTAAGTTTTTAAACAGTGCCAATTACACTGTTTAGTGGTTTAGGGCAAATGCACTTCTGATACTTTATTTTTTTTTCAAAATAATATTGCATATTAAAATTCCCAGACTTGCCAGAGAATACATCATCTCTCATATTTTGTTCTATGACAAAAGGTGTTAAAAGTTCCAAGCAACTGACATAGAAATGAATTCAGGAACAACCCTGTTCTAAATCAGGGCAGCTCTGTATAGTTTATTTTTTAATTACTTTATTGTTGTTCAATTATAGTTGTCTGCATTTTCTCCCCACCACTCCCCTGCTACCCCAGCCAAACCCACCTCTCTCCCTTGCTTCCACCCTCCGCCTTGGTTTTGTCCTTGTATCCTTTATAGTAGTTCCTGAAAACCCTTCTCCCCACTGTCCCCTCCCCCCTCCCTTCTGGCTATTGTTAGATTGTTCTTAATTTTAATGTCTCTGCTTATATTTTGTTTGCTTTTTTCTTTTGTTGATGTATAGTTTATTGTTTGCTTACTCTTCCATCAGTAAAACCATTAGTCCTTTTGCTACTAATCACTGAGAAATCCATTGAGAGCTACTTCTTAATGACCAGACTCCAACTCCTCAGGTTCTTGGATGTTCTAAAATGCCCTCCAGTAAACTGAAGTGACTTCCCTAAGCCACTGATATTTTGGCCAATTAATTTTCCAATCAGGTTTTTCAGTTGATATCCAACAAGAATTTTGAATGACCCCCTATGAAAATCAGTGTGACAAATTGTAAGGTATTTCCAACAACTTACTCTTGTATTACTCTATTTGGAGATATTTTTGTAATTTTCTATATATGACTTTTTAAGGCACAAGAGCGTATAGAACTCTATTCAATGATTCAATGTTTTGATAGGACCCTGGGTTGTTCTAATAACTGTTTATGTTTAGCATTGGATACTATTTAGTAACTGCACTTACTAAATGACAATACATTTGTGGAATATAAAATGGTTGTATATATGAGTGATGTATTTCTGAACATTTTTGTTTTAACCTCAGCATGCGCAGCAGGTCTGTGTGAATTCCCTGATAGCAGCTGTTACCATGGCTGCATCTTATTTCATATTTTATTTGTTGAACTGATGCTTGATAAGAAAAATGACATTGAATTGTCCACAATTTTGAATATAAATAGAAATGTTTTCTTTTTTTTTCTTATGGAGGTAAAATTAGGATACTGGAGTTAAAAACCCAAACCCAACATTAGGGTTGTGCAATGCTCATGCACACTGCGTGGAGGGCTGTGGACTTTGGGACCTCTACCCGCCCCCACTCACTGAAGAGCTGTGACCCTTCCCCCAAGGACAGGGATTAGAAGGTGGATTAACTCAAGTAATGAAGTGTCAAATCAGCCTCTTTAAAACATAGGGTTCTCCTTTTAGGTTGGCTGATAGATGGTGAATGAAGCCTTGGCTTTTCATTATGGCTTTTGTGGTGGGCTCATATCTTATGTTTCACAGATTTTTATCAAACAAGATACAAGTATGTGTTTAAAAACATGTAAATCCAAATAAAGTGAAAAATATCTCTTGAAATATAATTTCTCCCTTTAGCAAAAATAGAGAGATGCAATCTATCAATATAAAGAGGATGACACTGTGGTCTGCTGGAAAGCAACAGTCATAGTGTTCATGAATACTGACACTGGAGTGAAATGACCTGACTTTGCCTGCTGGCTCCTTATGTGACCTTGGACATCTTTTTGTCCTTCAATTTCCTCAGCCATAAAATGGGAATTATAAATAGTACTTTTCTTATTGGTTTGCTGTGAGAATTCATTGAATTAATATACTAAAAAATTTAGAACAACTTTTTAAATGTAGTAAGCACTATATGGCTATTTTTATAAGAATCTTTTTTTTCACATTAGGCAGGGGTGTAAAAGTCCCAGAACTATTATTTTTGAAAGATAAGATTGAAGCTGTTTCATTTATCTGTAAGGTACAGCGTCTGGATCTTTTCTTGATTTTGTTTGGTCTCATAAAAACAAATGAGTAACATAATTGGAACTGAGAAAATTTGGTTAATCATTCAGAGCATCAGAATTCTGTTGTCCAAGAAAAGTTATACAATTCCATAAGAGTGGATTTAAAGATGCAGGATTTTAAAACCTATAAGATAAAAAGAAAACTATATCCAAGATGGACTTGCATGTTTCAAAATTCATTTGGTATATATGCACCACATCATCTTTATCCATTCATCTACTGATGGACGCTTGGGCTGCTTCTATATCTTGGCTATTGCAAATAACATTGTAATTAATAGAGGGGGGCTTATATCTTTCTGAGTTAGTGTTTTGGATTTATTTAGATAAATACCCAGAAGTGGAATTGGTGGGTCATAGGTTAGTTCTATTTTTAATTTTTTGAGAATCCCCCTCACTGTTTTCCATAATGGCTGTACTTTTTTGCAGTTCCACCAACAGTGCATGAGGTAGTGAGAGGCGGAGCCTTAGGTGTTCAGCAGGGCAGGGCAACCCAGTAGCTGGGTTGTGATGTTGTCTGTGGGGGCAGGGTCAGAGACGGAACAATGATACCTGCTCTGCTCGTATTTCAGTCCCTTCAGCTCCCACTTCCCACAAGCAAAGTGTGCTCTTCTAGTGCTGGTTCCCAGGTGGATGGGCTTGTGTATGTTCTAGGACCCTGTGGGTCTCTCCAACGAACTCTCCTGTGAGACTGGGAGTTACTCCCGGTACCTCTGGCACCTCCGCCCCAACAAGTGTTTTCAGTCGGTGCTTTCAGGCTTTATTTCTGGCATTGGGGCCCTGGGTTGCAAGGTCTGTCTCTCTGCCCCCTTTTGCCTTGTTTATCAGCCAGCGGCCTTGTGCCTCACTGGGTCTGCTTGTTTCCTCCCCACGCCCAGGGTCTGCTAGCCCCACCCCGCCTCTATGACTGCCTGTGCGCCCAGTTTTACCAGCCATGCTTTTTCCTGCCCTGACCCCTCTCTGCTGGCCCCTGACCCCGCCCCTCTTACTGGTCTGGATGAATGGTTGTCAGACTTACATGCAGTTCAATTTTCTGTCTGTTCTGGTTGTGTGTCTGTTTCTAAATCTTCATTGTCCTTAATTTTGGTTGTGTGAGGAGGCACAGTATTTCCACCTATGCCTCCATCTTGGCCGGAACTCCAATGAAGCTATTTTTAAAGCTAAATGTATGGTGGTGAGTATGTAGTAGGCATTGATTATTTTTGACCACATTAATAATTAAATGGATGAATGAATGCAGTCATTTAATTCTTCAGCGATGGATCACATAGGGATTAGGACATATAAGTGGGTAAAATTTATGTCCTTGGTTTTGAAACATTACATAAACCCCTAAAAGTCTAATTTCACTGTACATCTTGGTTCTTTTCACATACTTTGAAGGTCCACTCACCCTCTACCCCCGGCAACTTACCAGTTTTTCAGATTTACCTTGGAAATAGAATTATTGGTTACATTTGGTCCTGAGTCTTCTGGGGCTTATATATATCTCTTAAGTGAGGCCTTGTGTTTTTATCTGTGTTGTCAATGTATAATCATACAATTTATTCCTTAAAGATAGACATTTTGATATACTGACCAGAGTTGTTTTTAAAATTTGAGACATTTACCAAAAATAAAATCCCTTTTGTTTTCTGCAAATAGTAGTTGGTTTTCTGAGTTGGAATTTTGGTCTCTGTTGGGAAATCCTAATCACCAATAAGTTAAATGTAACAGTAGTCCATGTTTGAACCAACATGGACTTTTCTCATTGGCTGAAGAACTTACATGGAGTCCCTATAAGGTGTTTAATTCTGATTTCTTATTGTATTTTCTCCCAGGTATGGCAGCAGCCAAATTTCTGCATGATTCTGGCCTGAATGTTGTTGTTCTGGAAGCTCGGGACCGTGTGGGAGGCAGGACTTATACTATTAGGGTAAGATATTAAAGACAGAGGAGAAAAAGGAGATCAAAACTGAATCTTTTCTTACTGGAAGTCTTTAATTTCATTTGACTTTTTCTAAGAGAATGAAAATTACTCTAAAATATTTCCCACAGACTCTCCCAGTGTGTCTTTTTCATCTCTTTCTACTGGACCTTTTCTCTTATCTCATGATACTTGACACTTGCCTAGTAAATTATTGCACCAATGAATAGGTGTTTGGAATGCATTTGTTAATAAAACAAATATTCTTGCTTTTCTTAAATGCATGTCCTTTGGGGGTGGGGAGCTAGACAATAAAAAGCAAACAAACAAACAAAAAACAGAAAAGGAGGGCTTTCTCTGGTGTTCCTGACTAATAGGTATGCAGATTTGCTTGAACACATTCAGACATAAGAAATTTTTCTTTTAAAAAATACATTATTTTTTATTGTTGTTCAAGTACAGTTTACTGCCTTTCCACCCTCCCCAGCCAAACATCCCAGCTTTCCAAACCTCCCTCCCCTATTTCCAGTCCCCCTGTTATTGTCTATGTGTCCTTTATATTTGTTCCTTCAAACCCTTTACCCTTTTCCCCTGAAATTCCCTCCCCATCCCCTCTGGTCACTGGCAGCCTGTTCTCAATTTCAGTGTCTTTGCTTATATTTTGCTTGTTTGTTTGTTTTGTTGATTAGATTCCTCTTAAAGTTGAGATCATATGGTATTTGTCCCTCACCACCTGTCTTATTTCGCTTAGTGTAATGCTTTCCAGTTGCATCCATGCTGTCACAAAGGGTAGGAGCTCCTTCTTTCTTTCTGCTGTGTAGAATTCCATTGTGTAAATGTACCATAGTTTTATCATCCACTCATTTCCTGATGGGCACTTAGGTTGCTTCCAGCACTTGGCTATTGTAAATTTACAATTCATATTGTAACAATTTATTTTATTAAAATAAAAAGATATCCAACCATATGGGAAAACATATTTGCCAATAAAATAAATAAATTGCCAATAAAATAAAATAAATTGTGGTGCTATAATATTGGGGTGCATAGGTTCTTTTGGATTTGTGTTTCAGTGTTCTTAGGATTTAATCCTAGCAGTGGAATTGCCAGGTCAAAAGGCAGTTCCATTTTTCGTTTTCTGAGAAAATTCCATACTGTTTTCCACAGTGGCTGCACCAGTCTGCAATTCCACCAACAGTGCACTAGGGTTCCCTTTTCTCCACAACTTCTCCAACACTTGTTTGTTGCTTTGTTTATGATGGCCATTCTGACCAATGTGAAGTGGTATTTCATTGTGGTTTTAATTTACTTCTCTCTGAAAGCTAGTTATACTGAGTGTCTTTTCATATGTCTCTGGACCCTCTGTATATTCTCCTTGGAGAAGTGTCTGTTCAAGTCCTTTGCCCATTTTTTAATTGGGTTGTTTGTCTTCTCAGAGTGGAGTTGTGTGAGTTCTTTATATATTTTGGAGATTAAACCCTTGTCTGAGGTATCACTGGCAAATATGTTTTTACATATGGTTGGCTCTCTTTTTATTTTAATACTGTTTTCTTTAGCCATGCAGAAGCTTTTTATTTTAATGAGATCCCATTTATTTATTCTTTCTTTTATGTCCCTTGCTCTAGGGGACATATCAGTGAAAATATTGCTGCATGAAATATCTGAGATTTTCCTGCCTATGTTCTCCTCTAGGACTTCAATGGTGTCATGACTTACATTTAAATGTTTTATCCACCTTGAATTTATTTTTGTGTATTGTGTAAGTTGGTGCTCGAGTTTCATTTTTTTGCACATAGCTGTCCAGTTCCCCCAAAACCATTTGTTGAAGGATTTTTTCTAATAACTTTTTGTTCAAAGGTTGGTCCTCAGTCATTGGATGTGAAGCTAATTCAAACTATATAGAAAAGTTGCTATTGAACATAAGAGCAATTTCAAAGATTTAAATTATGACCAACATTCTCCAATGCTCTCTTTCAAAAATCTAGATTGGCAAACCACACAAGAAGTGATCATTTCCTTTCTTGTTTTTTTTTTCTCTAATATTAGATGAATCAAAATAGCTTGAAGTACTAAGTATAGAAAATTCACCATCATTGCAGAGCTTATAAACTTAAGGTACTAAAAACCAAACCATGTTGTGATACTTTATGAATGATAGGATTCAGAAGTCTCTTGCCTATACAAAGTTCTATCGATTTTGCTTTAAATTAATAAATTATTTAATTACCATTAAATTACATGAATGAAGTCGAGAATAGATTCCACTTTTTTGTGGATACACAAGATGTGTCTATACCCTATGAAATGCCAATTTGCTTATTTCAGGACCCACTTTTTATTCTTACTAACAACATTATTACAACTATTTATTTTAATTTTTCCTTGGATAAACAGAATGAAATGGTTAAATATGTGGACCTTGGAGGATCGTATGTTGGGCCAACCCAGAATCATATCTTAAGATTAGCCAAAGAGCTAGGACTGGAGACTTACAAAGTGAATGAAGTAGAGTATCTGATCCACCATGTAAAGGTAAGACTGACCAGCATTTGAAGCATTTGAAGGCTACCCTATGGGTATTTCTATATATTAATTCTAGATTGTTCTCTCAAAGAAACTTTTGTGTCCTTAGATGTATGCAAAAGTATGTATTTTATAAGTATATTTCAACCACTTTGAGAATTTTTCACTGTTATCAAAGTAGAATTAACTGAGAATTTTCAACCTATTCAGGAAAGTAATTTAGCATTATTGCCCATTTGGTAAAAAGTTTAACAAAACTAATAGAGAAAATAATTTGTGATTAATTTATTTAAAACCTTCAGCTGTTTTATGTGATATGAAAACTTGTGTACAGTTTTACAAGTGCTACCTTAGACTTGACACTGTAAAAAGTATTTGCTATATGTCTTATGTAGTATTTTGAAATTTTAGCATTGTGTCCTATTTAACATCTAAAGTTACTTACTAGAGGTTTACATAACAGTGGCTCAAGTCACAAATTCCATTTCTTTTTTTTTTTTCAAGATTTTTAAAAAGATTTTATTTTATTTTTCTTTAGAGGGGAAGGGAAGGAGAGATGGAGAGAAATATCAACGTATGGTTGCCTCTTGTGTGTCTCCTGCTGGGAACTGGCCTGCAACCCAGGCATGTGCCCTGACTGGGAATCGAACCATGATCCTTTGGTTCACAGGCCCGTGCTCAATCCACTGAGCTACACCAGCCAGGGCCACAAATTCCATTTCTTTTTGTGGGGAACCTCTATTGATCTTCCCAAGATTTCTGTGCATTTACTACATCTCACATTCTCATGATCATTTGTGGCTTATGGCTCCTGCCTCCATGACACCTATGCTCATTTACATCTCATAGCCTCTGGACTCTTTTCTTCCTTTTGCTCTATGCCAGCCTAGGTTGAAACTCACCTCTTCATTGTGATTTTCCTCAGACCACCCCAAGCTTTTCTGTGCAGCAGACTTGACTGAAATGTTGAGCAATGTGGGGTGGGGGATATAGTTAATTGCAGAAACACAAACTTTTAACTTAGAATTGAATATTAGACATTCTAAATCTAATAAGCTGTTAGACTTATGTGTCCCTGGGGATTGTTCACCAGCCACATTTCTCTGTGGATTCTAGTCTCCCACCATGTTGCTGATTTTCAGACTTTTCTCACATCTCCCTAATCCTTGTTTTCCCAGCATCATAGTTTTGGGCCAAAAAGTCACTGATGTTTCCCAATGAGCTGAGAATGACTTACTCTCGCACTCCACCTAGAGTCCCACAGAAGAACTGGCGGAGGTTTTGAATTTTAGTCTGTCTTCCTCAGTTGCCTCTGTAGGTGGAAGTGATCAGTATAGACATATTCTTTGCCAGTAGAAATCATCCTCTGAGGATAAAGGAGAAACTAGCAATAGTCAGTTTGATTCATATAACAATGCTGACACATTGGCATACTTATATTATTTGTGAGTGATAATATCAAAAAAGACAGATAAGAGACTATACATTATGAATTATTTAATAAAACAGGAAATAAAAATCTAATTTGGCATGATGTGGGTAAAAGATTTCCTTAATTCATACATAAAAGTTTTAGTTGAATGTCAGATTTTGTTTTATAAGCTTTTTCACTTTGCTTCTATGCGTGTCTAACAGAAAGACAGACACATCATTTACAAATGAAAATGTAGCATGGTGATAGTGCAACTTGTTGAACATCAATCAGCAGCACTTACTAAACATCCTCCATTGGGTTCCTTGCTTGTAAATATAGGTCACGTTGACTGATTTCTTCTGTCTCTCTTATCCTAATACCTAAGACTTACAGAGATTGCCCTGGCTGGTGTAGCTCAGTGAATTGAGCATGGGCCTGCAAACCAAACAACTGTGGTCTGATTCCCAGGCAGGGCACATGCCAGGATTGCAGGCCAGTTCCCAGCAGGGGATGCATGAGAGGCAACCATACATTGATATTTCTCTCTCTCTCCTTTCCTTTCCCTTTAAAGATAAATACATAAAATCTTTGAAAAAAGAAAAAGACTTACAGAGATTTATTTCCCAGAACACTGGTACCTCTTTTAGGTTTCTCCAGACAGAGAAGATGACTACAGTTTATATCCACTCTTCTGTCTTTGTGTGTGCAGAGTTTCTTAGCAGTCAAGAACTATATTCAAGGTGTTTGTTTTTCTGGTAATCTTTAAAAAATAATACATTTTATTGATCATGCTATTACAGTTGTCCCATTTTTTTTCTGCCCTTTATTCCCATTCACCCTATACCCCCCTCTCACCATTATTCTTCCACCCTAGTTCATGTCCATGGGTCGTACATATAAGTTCTTCAGCTTCTCCATTTCCTATACTATTCTTAATCTCCCCTGTCTACTTTGTACCTATCGTTCATGCTTCTAATTCCCTGTACCTTTCCCTTCATTCTCTCTCCTCCCCCTCTCCACTGATAACCCTCCATGTGATCTCCATTTCTGTGATTCTATTCCTGTTCTAGTTGTTTGCTTAGTTCATTTTTGTGTTTGTTTTTTTTTAGGCTCAGTTGTTGACAGTTGTGGGTTTGTTGTCATTTTACTGTTTGCATTTTATATCTTCTTTTTCTTAGCTAAGTCCCTTTAACATTTCATTTAATAAGGGCTTGGTGCTGATGAACTCCTTTAACTTGTCTTTATTTTGGAAGCATTTTACCTGCCTTTCCATTATAAATGATACCTTTGCTGGATAGAGTCATCTTGGATGTAGGTCCTTGCCTTTCATGACTTTGAATACTTCTTTCCAGCCCCTTCTTTCCTTCAAGGTTTCTTTTGCTAAATCAGCTGACTATCTTATGGGAATTCCTTTGTAGGTAACTGCCTCCTTTTCTCTTGCTGCTTTTAAGATTCTCTCCTTATCTTTAATCTTGGCTAATGTAATTATGATGTGCCTTGGTGTGTGCTTCCTTGGGGCCAAATCCTTTGGAACTTTCTGACCTTACTGGACTTCCTGGAAGTTTATTTGGTTTGCCAGATTGGGGAAGTTCTCCTTCATTATTTGTTCAAATGAGTTTTCAATTTCTTGCTCTTCCTCTTCTCCTTCTGGCACCCGTATGATTCAGATGTTGGAATATTTAAAGTTGTCCTGGACGTTCCTAAGCCTTTCCTCATTTTTTGAATTCTTGTTTCTTCATTGTGTTCCAGTTGAATGTTTATGTCTTCCTTTTGCTCCAAATCATTCATTTGAATTCCAGTTTTTTGCCCCTTCACTGTTGGTTCCCTGTACATTTTCCTTTGTTTCACTTTTCATAGCCTTCACTTTTTCCTCCATTTTACAATTATACTCAACCATTTCTGTGAGTATCCTGAATACCAGTGTTTTGAACTCTGCATCTGATAGGTTGGCTATCTCTTCATCACTTAGTTGTATTTTTCGGGAGCTTTGATCTGTTCTTTCATTTGGACCATATTTTTTTTGTCCCAGTGCTCCTGTTATGTAGTAAGGGGTCAAGCCTTAGGTATTCACCAGGGCAGGGCAACCCATTTTGTTGCATTGTGGCACTGTCTGTGGGGGAGGTGTCTGAGAAGGAACAATGCTGCTTGCTCAGCTCTCAAAAGGCTTTTAGTAACCTCCTCACTACCCACAAGCAAATTGGGTCCTTGTGGTGCTGACTTCTGGGTGGGTGGTTTTGTATACATTCTAGGACCCTGTGGGTATCTCCAATTAACTCTACTGTGAGGCTGGAGTTTTTCCTGCTGCCACCACAACCTCCACAAGTTTTTTCAGTCAAATATTTTGAGGCTTTATTTACCTGTACTAGATCCCTGGGTTGTGTAGTCTGGTTTGCTCCCCAGTTGTTTCTCCTGGTTTAACCTCATACAAATGTGGGACTGTCTGCTCTGTCAGCTGCCGCCTTGCCCAGTCCACTAGCCACTGCCTTCCATGCATCCTCTCTGCCCTGGCTGCCATCTTCACCCCTTCTACCAGTCTGGATGAATGTTTCTTCTTTAACTCCTTGGTTGTCAGACTTCCATACAGTTTGATTGTTTGGCATTTCTGGATATTTTTTGTTTTTAAATTTGTTGTTGTCCTTCTTTTGGTTGTGTGAGAAGATAAAATGTATCTACCTGTGCCTCCATCTTGACAGGAATTGCTGTTTTTCTGGTAATCATATGACTAACATTAAGTCCCTTATTTGAAATAGTCATCAATAGTGAAAATGATATTACATAACATTTTTTCAGAGTGATGGTTAAATGTGCTGTTTTCTTAGACTATTTCAAATAATGTAGGTGCAGCTATGAAAATACCAGCTATTAAGCAATATTGCTGTCTTGATGCAGGGTAAATACATACACTGACAGTGCTTTTTATAAAACTTAAAATAAATGTTATTGATTATTCAAATCAAGATAGTGGTGTAGGCAGACAAGGCTCGTCTCTTCATACAACCACATCAAAATTAAAACTAAAATTATAGAACAACCATCACTCAGAACTGTCAGAAATTGAGGTGAATGGAAGTCTGAGAGCCAGAAGATTAATGAAACCACATCTATCCAAACTGGTAGGAGGGGTACAGATACAGAATGGCTGGTCCCTCACTCACATGTGGTTGACAAAAATTTGGTAGGGGTATCTCAGGAGTAACGAGTCCCAGCTCTATACTAGGTCCCCTGGCCCAGAGTCCCAGTACCATGCAGATCAGTCCCCATGACTTCTGACAGCAAAAACCTGCAGGAATTGAGTTGGTGGAAGAAACTTCTGGATCCACAAGCAGTTTCTTTTAAAGAATAGTCACATAGATTTACCTATTCAGACTCACTCCCTCTGAGCTGAAGCTCAGAGGTAACAGCTTGAAAAGCATCAGTGGCACACAGCGGGGAACTGAAGTGTCTGGCATCAATGCGAGCAGAAGACATTGTCTCTTTTCTAAACTCCACCCCCAACAAAGTCAGCAAGCTGGAGCCATTTATGAGACTCCATCAAACTGGCTAACACTTTTTGACCCACCTTGGAGATCCCCAGAGACTCTGCCCCACCCAACATATGGCCCCACCCAAACTGCTTTTCCCAATAAATGGCTGGTCTTGGCTTCTGCTTCACAACTTCCTAAATCCTCTCAAACAAGCAACAGGTGGCCTCAGTGAGACCCACACCCAGCAATAGCAGCTGCAAGCCTAGTTTCACAGCTTGACATTCCCTGGGAATCTCCAAGGCCAGCACAAGTAGCAGCCATCTCAGATTGCTTTATACCTTATGCAGGGTGGCTCTGGGCAAAACACAGGTGGGGGATGACCTTGGTCTACATGGCCCAGGAAAATCCAGGGCCAGTGCACCCAATGGACAGCTGCAGACCACATTGGAACATCACTACCCTGCCTCTGCATAGCTGATCCTCCATGGAGGGTGGAAGTTGATGGTCAGTGGTCACAGCCAGGCCTTGCAGATGACTGGCTTAGGTAAATTCCTCTCATTGACCTGATAACAGCAACCAAGTCTCAACTATAAGAGGAGGGTGTACTCAGTCCACACGAAGGGTGCACCTTAAGTACCTAGCTTGGGTGATAGGGGAGGCTGTGCCACTGGACCCTACAGGACACCTATTATTTTAGGCCACATATAAAGACACAGAATCAAAGCAGCTCTACTGAATACGTAGAAACAAATACAAGGAGGCTACCAAAACAAGGAGACAAAGAAACGTGACCCAAATGAAAGAATAGATCAAAACTCCAGAAAAAAATACTAAATGGAATGGAGATAAGCAGTCTATCAGATGTGATATTGAAAATACAGGTTATAAGGATGCTCAAGGAACTTAGTGAGGACCTCAGCAGAATAAAAATGATACAGTCAGAAATGAAGGCTATACTAATTGAAATAAAGAACAATTTACAGGGAAACAACAGCAGAGTGGATGAAGCCAATAATCAAATCAATGATTTGGAACAAAAGGAAGCAAAAAAAAAAAAACAAAAACAAACAAAAAAAACTTATTGGAACAACAAGAAGAAAAGAGAATCCAAGAAAAAAAGTAAGGATAGTATAAGCAGCCTCTGAGACAACTTCAAGATGTCCAATATTTGCATCATTGGGGTGCCAGAAGGAGAAGAGAAAGAGCAAGAAATTGGAAATCTATTAAAAAAAACAATGAAAGAAAACTGTGATAATTTGGTGAAGGAAATAGACATGCAAGCCCAGGATGCACAGAGAGTCCCACACAAGCTGGGTGCAAAGAGGCCCACTCCAACAAACATCAGAATTAAAATGCCAAAGGTTAAAGATAAAGAGAGGATCTTAAAATCAGCAAGATAAAAGCAGTTAGTTACCTACAAGGGGGTTCCCATAAGACTATCAGGAGATTTCTCAAAAGAAAATTTGCAAGCTAGAATGGACTGGCAAGAAATATTCAAGTCATGAAAAGTAGGGATCTACAGCCGAGATTGCTCTACCCAGAAAAGCTATCATTTAGAATAGAAGGGCAACCATGGCTGGTGTGGCTCAGTGGTTGAGTGCTGGCCTGTGAATCAAAGGATTGCTGGTTCAATTCCCAGTCAGGTCATGTGCCTGGGTTGTGGGCCAGATCCCCAGTTGGGGGCACATGAGAGGCCACCACACATTGATGTTTCTCTCCCTCTTTGTCTCCCTCTCTTTATTTATTTATAAAACATAGAAGGGCAGATAACGAGTTTCCCAGACAAGAAAAAGAATTAAAGGACGTCATCATCACCAAACCATTATTATATGAAATGTTAAAGAGACTTATTTAAGAAAAATATCAAAACTAAGAACAATAAAATGGCAAAAATACCTATCTATCAACAGTTGAATCTAAAAAACAAACAAAGCAAACAAGATGAACAGAGACAGACTCATGGATACAGAGAGCATTTTGATGGTTGCCAGATGGAAGGGGGTTGTGGGGAAATGGGTGAAGAGGTGAAGGGATTAAAAAGTACAAATAGGTAGTTACAGAATAGCTATGGGGATGTAAAGTACAGTATAGCAAGTAGAATAGCCAAATAACTTATACATATGATTCATGGACATGAACAGGGGTGTGGAGATTGCCTGAAGGAGTTGGGGTTGCTGGGTAGAGGGAGACAAAAGGATAAAGAAAAATCAGGACAACTATAATAACACAATCAAAAAAATATAATTAAAAATAAATAAATGTTATTTCTTTTTAATTATTACAAAGATAAAGCATATTTATTGTAAAAATGAAATTAGAGAATATGGGTAAAGAAAAACTGAAAAACAACCCGCCCAAAAAAAACCTCTATAAGCCTATCTAGGGAAAATCAAATATTCTCTTGGTTCACAGATGCTTCATATTCCTGTTTTGCTATTTTTTGACCTCTACTGGAGGAAATGAGGAATATCAATGAACTTAAAACTACTGTATACATATGCTCATGCATAGGTGTATTGTTTGATATACTAACTTACTCTAATGAATGCTCACTAAAGAGATAATTGAAATACTAATGAGAATATGAAAAAAAGATTTTTATTTCAATCTCAATAGATGTGCTAATTTGACCTCCTCATGGTCATAACCCATGAAAAGTTACATGATAATAAGTTATGATAAAATCCTTATAACTAAGAAGTCCTCCCAAAACTAAATACTTGTTCTCCACCATCATCATGTCTATGTCTTTCATTGTCCAGATGTCACTGTTCTCATTCTTAGCCTGTAAAAACATCTTGGATGGCTGCAACTATTTATGGAATTATTGACCAGAATTATGACATTCTATCTGAAACTACATTAGAAAGAATGTAGTTCAGAAATTTGTCTCTTCTGTCATATAGGCAGTACTTTTGACATTTTGACATTACTGTCTATTACATGTTTTAAATGCTAGTATTCCCAAGTGCAAACTATGGCTTATGAAAATATATATTATATTTTCGCCTTATTTCTTTAGAGGACCTGCATGTATTTCTCAACCCAGAGTCAGAGTATGAAGTATGCTTCTTACCATATTGCCAGATCCTGCTATTTGAATGAGCTTATTCAAAGAATCTCCATTTTAGATTATTTACATGATCATTAATGGAAGACAGAGTTTTATGTGCAGCCTTAATAACATCAGGATAAGGAACTTGGGTATGCTGGTCATAATTGAAACTAATGAAATGGAGTACCCACAAAAGGGAGAGGTTACAACAGCTCACAATGGGCTAGCTACTTAAGGGAAGGGTGTCTTTGTCCAGAAATGATGACTCTGGGTATCTCTAGTTCCCTAGTATTTGTAGGAGAAAATGATATGCCAGTAGGGTGTATTCGTGCCAGCTCTGTAACAGGAAACCCCTAGTGTGCTATAATGTGCACTCTTTACTGTCTGCCCCTTATCTGTTGGAAATGTTTAGATGTACTGAATGGCATTAATTTTTAGTGCTACTGTATATCTATCTTATGATGCCAAAATGTGGTTTTCCAAAGCTTTGTTGGTGAATAAAAGATATGATACCAAGCTATATTGGGATTTAATTATCAGTGGGAAAAAATTATCACTTCAACTCAGATCTATATAATTTAGGTGTTTTCCTCACTTCTAAAATAGTGACACAGCCATTGGTGCTTAATAGTTATTGTTAAGCATCTACTAAAATTTTTAATCTGTTTAGAAATAGTCATGCCAATTTCTGCTGGTATAGTTTATAAGGTAGCTGTTTAAGTGCCTTGGAAATGACTTATGAAATTGTTCCCTTTTAGATGCTATCTCATAATTAAAAAGAAAAAGACAAAAATGAAACCATTATTAAGCAACATTGCTATATGTAGATTTACATCCCTTCCTCTTTCACCTTCTGTGTGTGTCTGTTTGCCTGTTTGCACATGTATATGGTTGTTTCATTGTTGTTCGCTTTTTGTTCTTTTGCATTTTTACTTTTAAAAAGTTGGGCCCTGGCTGGGTAGCTCAGTTTGTTAGAGTGTCATCCTGATACTCTAAGGTTGGGGGTTCAATCCCTGGTCACAGCACATGCAAGAATCAACCAATT
>PVKM010009198.1:0-30946 GCA_004027735.1 Carollia perspicillata | reverse complement strand
GGTCCAATCCTTAGGGATCTGAAGACTAGGGAGGAGTTACAATTATAGGAAAAGACAAGGTCTTGGGTATGAGTGTGGAAGAGATTCATTGACATTCAAAGAGAAGAACATGGATAAATAGATTCCTAGAAAATAAGCATCAAGGATATTGAAAGACTCATCAACAGGTAAGAGGGACATGAGAGGAAATTGTTGAGAAAGAGGGAGAGAAGACTCAAGGACAGGCAGGCAAAAGAAATGAGAAAGTAGTGTAAAGGAGCTTAAGGGCAGGAGCATGGTCTGAAAATGGCACAAGGAAGGCCTCTATCCCACCCGCAGCCTGGTCTGAAGTACACAGAAGTCTAGGAGACAAGCAGCCACCTCTTGGCAGGCCTGCAGTAAAAGCAGCAACCTCGGGGAAAACCAGTTGTTAGAACAACAAGGCAAAAGAAATATTCAGAGAAAAATCTGAAAGTATCACAGATTTTGCTAATAACAGTCCATGGGACCTAGAACACATGAGGAAAGGATTTTAAGAGACAGGGAAGGGTGTCATAAGGGGACAGGATAGAGGATGTACAGGCACTGAAATTAGAGTATGGGATAAGGTGGGATGTGACCTGGGAGACTAAATGTTCTTCCTGTCACTGTCTTAAACAAGATTAAGGACAAAACATGTGTCCCAATAGAGTCAAAGTACATGGTGAAGGTGAGCTATGAGTGTGGGAGGTTGGAAGGACGGGTTTTTCCAGCTGGTTCTTCACCTTCGATGATGCAGGTGAAAGGAATAGGGAGGTCTGGGCTTAGTCTTAGAGCACATCCAGTCCCCACAAAGAACCTAGGTACCAGGTCCTACTATCATTCCCATTTTACTACTAATGGGAAATAGAGGTAACTCTACTCTATCCTTAAAGCTCCAAAACAAACGAGCCACGGACTATCATTTCTCTGCTTTAGGGAGAAAGGATCTGTACCCGCACAGAGGTAGGTGCAAAGGGGGAAGATCGAGGGGTGGGAACTGTAATTCAGACAAGAGCTCCTTGGCTACCAAGAAGGTCCTGGAGGCCAGATAAATCCACAGGAAGTTATGAAGAATGCATATTGCCTGCATATATACATCTTGTGAGCTTGGGAAGTGAAAGTTCAGTAGTCATCTATAGCATGAATTTCTCTCCAACAAAAGCACAAAGATCTTCATGTTCCGAAACAGTGTCACACGGGGTGATACAGACTTTGTAGAACTTGGATCATAATTCAAATATGTATGGTGGCCAATTTTATTGTCAATCTTATTTACTTTTGACTGCATTCCAATATTTTCAGAACGGACCTGTCCCAACTTCATTCAGCCCAAAATTTCACTGTTGCCATCCAGTAATTCATATCAACACTGATAACACATGCACACTGATTTAATCAAACTGTGCCAATATCTATGACAACAGACCTGAGAACTATTTTGCAAATCAAATGTATGTGAAAGGGCCATAAGGAGTAAAAAGCATTGTGTTTATATTAATAACTATATTCATAATGATAGTAATGACTTCAGTATTATTTCTAATCTGACCAATATCAAGTGTTTACAACCTCAAGAACCCCTGGCATTTGCAATCATATTATTCACTATCTGTTTTTTCAATTGTTTAAGTTCCATAGCATTAATGGTTTGTTTGTTCGTTTGTTTGTTTTTAAAAACCTCTCATATAAGACTTCTTGATGCATTAATAAAAATCCCAAGTCTCTTTTTTAACAAAGCTGCTTGGATCTCCTTATATTTATGAGCATCAAGAGTGTGGTTAGCTTCTCTTGCTCTATATTAATCAGACAAACAGAAGCAGAGTATGTGGACATTCCCCGAGTCCTCAATTTATCTAAAAAATAAAATCAGAAATGAAATCAGCATTCTCACCTGAGAATACCCTCTCCCTCAGCAATAATTCCCATTTCTTCATGGTTTTTTCATTATTTTTATTATTTTTTGATGGTGTTATTATTGTATCTTCAGGGGTTTAAAAAGTAAATAAAAATTTATGATCCAGATTTTTATCTCTTCCTCTCCCCCAACTGAAAACCTGCCCTAAAAGTAAACATGTCCGTGGACAGCCGCCCCCCACGGCCATGGCAAACCAGCACCCGGACAATTACTCAGCCTACCCGTGGAGCAGGACTGAGCTCCACTGTTGCCTTTGCTTTTCAAAGCCTGACATTATGGTGGGTTATATCATCCTTTGGAAGAAATATCAGCCTTCCTCTGTCTCTATGAAACACCACCTGATGCCCACTCACACCATGAGGTTTTTCATGAAAACACATATATTCCTGCATGTCTGGAGAACTGAAAGTCCATGAGCTAAGGAATTCCCACAACTCCAAGATCAGAAAATAATTCATGATAAAAATGACCTTCATTCTTTGAAGATCACTGATACAGAATATATCAGACCCTAGGAAAAAGGTTTGCTTTGTATAATTCTGCACATCTCCCCTACATTTCAGCAGATTTCAAAGATCCTGTTCCCTAGTGACAAAGGTTTTTATTAGTCAGTTAATGCCCCAAGAAAAGGACACAGACTCCAACCATGCGGACAGCATCACCTAGTTCTCTACCCATCCTTAACTGCTAGTCCTAAACCAGACGACTAGGAAAGAAGTTTCTATCAACTATCCTTTCAGAATATGAAGGTAACTCCTCCAGGTGTGGTGATTTAAGTGACCAATCTGTGAATACACTGTGTACCAAACATCCATATTTAAGTTGAGCTTTTTAGTTGACATGCATTTCCTACAGAATCAATGGTTTCAATTATGGCTAGGTTTTCTGGCTTGCCTATAAAAATCTATTTGAACCACTATGTACCCAAAGTACAAATAGTACTATTTCAAATTTGTTTCACTCTTAATTAGAACATTGTTTCTATGGGAAAATGAACTCAAAGTTTATTTATTCATTTGCTTACATTAAGCTATATAAAAATGTCATTTTTGTAGGCCAAAGCAGTTGAATATTGATAATTTATATGTTTTGACATGATAAATTTATTCAAAAAAATTAACTGAATAGTATGAGATAGAAGAAAGTTGGGAACAAACTCCTTTTATTTATAGATCATCACATCCAGTTAACCCACAAACATGTATTATAAGCAACAATTTGAGGCATATTGACTAAAAGGCAACTAAACACAGGCCACACATTCTTAAATTACCAAGCAATGTAGGCAGTAGACGTCCTCACCTGTCTGAGCCCAACCCCTTCCCCAGCCCCGCACCCTGCATAGGGGCAGGAGGAAGGTCGGGGGTCACCCAGTAGACAAACCGCATGAACATGAGCAAGTGTTCGCTAGACTTGCCCACATCCGGAAGGGCCACAGCCCACTCATTCTCTATGAATGTATTCACATAAGCAATGATCTATAATCCAAATTTTCTTATTACTCTGTTTAACTGTAATGTACATTCAAATTAGTTTCAGGTAATACGTAGATTAATCAATTTAATAAGGATATTCAGTCCATTTTCCATTTGAAAAATCTAAAGGATGAACATCTCTGCTTTGTGTAGGCTGCCTAATTATGCTAACTGTATTTGACTGAGTATCTATTACACAGTGAGTCAAGCAGGGTGCTGAATCACAGTATGACCCCTTATTCTCAACCTCAAATTGCATTGTTAATCTTTAATTAAATTTCCCACAGATTTCCCCCTAGTCAATAGTCCCCATGTGTTATTTTAATATTATTATTAGAGTCCTATTAAATTATAGTTTGGGGAATTGGGTGATATAATCTTAGAATCCAGTCCAATTCCAATAGAATTTTAAAATTTTAATCATATTTTTAACATAAAAGTAATATTCGTTAATTTTTTAAAATATTAAATAATGCAAAAATAAAGTGAAAATTGAAAGTCAGCTATAATTGGAATGAGAGGAGTAGAATAAGGAGAGCAAGAGACAGTGAGAAAAAAGAGAGTGACTTTGCACCTGCATGAAAACAATGACATCTAAAAAGCCACAACCAATGAATTCTACTTTGCCTATACCTATTATACAAAACCATATATGGCTAATACCAGATATTGGTTTAAATAAAAATTCCTTATAGATTTAGAGGTCAGAGGTCACTTCCAGATGATGTGTCAAAAAATAGCAATGAGTCTCATTCTTCATAAATCACTGTCATCACATTATTTGATAACTCATTCATTCAAGTGATATTTACTGAATGACTACCAAGTACAAAGCACTATGCTAGCCCTGAGGATGTGCCAGTGAATAGGCCCTGCCTTCTTGAGATTATCTTTTAATGGGAGTGGTAAGATGTGAACAACCAATTACAACATAAATTATTAATTAGAGTATTAATAAGGTCAAAGGCACAGGAATACATGGTGCTCTTAAAGCACAAGGCAGTCTAACCTAGCGGGAGAGCTATGGATGGCGTCTTTGAGGAGTGTTATTAGCTGAGCTCTGAAGGATTCAGAGTTAACTCCCATTAATCAAATGAAAACAGTGGGAAGCAAGTCCAGGTACAGCAAGCCGCAAATACAAAATCCCTAGCAATACAAAAGCAGTGGAGGCTATTCAAAGAACTGAAAAGAAGCCAATGTGCTGGGAGTGGAGAGAGCACATAAAGGGTGGCCCAAGGATGAGGCTGGCGAAGGAAGGAGGAGCCAGAATCCATAGTGCTAAGATTCTGAACCTCAATGCTATTGACTTTGGAGGTCAATAATTCTTTGTTTGGGGGACCTGACCTGCACTTTACAGGATGTTTAACAGCATCTCTGGCCTCTACACACTAGTTGCCAATAGCCCCATTACCCACCCCTAGACACCCTGTGTAAATGAAACATGTCTCCTGACTTTGCCAAATGTCCTCTTGGGGACTAATTCGTCTCCAATTAAGAACCACTGCCACAGGGCCTTATAGGTGATGTTAATAAGTCTGGCCTTTGTCCTAAAAGAAGACACTGAATAGCTTATGCAAATGACTGATTTTTCAACAATCTGTGTAGGGCAAGAGGAAATTAATTAAAAGAGTGAAATTCTACAGCTGCCAGAGAAATGACAGCTCTCCAAGCCTAAAGAAGAGTAGGTCAACCACTCCCAAAGTGTTCTGAATTACGTGAGCTGCCTCCTTGGAAGTGGGAACAAGGCCACTCGTCATGTACTTCCCCAATGTGTATTTATTTATCTGGATCATTTGGACTTAAGGGTGATTTGTGCATCAGTATTTGTGCAGACTGTTCACCATACAGCCCGGCAGTAATGCTCTACATTGTGTTTGCTAAATAAAACGTCCATTGAAGAATTAGAATTCCAATATGCATACTGGGGAGAGTGTGGGAGTTAGATTATTTTAAAAAATAGTATGGAGAATAAAGTGTCAATGAAGAGTATAAAATATAGAATATGTAGTAATGATTATACTTCATGCTCCTTTGAGTACATATCATCATATATCTATTTTTTAGCACAAAACTAAAATGATCAAATACCAAAACCAAAGCAAACATCAAATGCTGAAAATGAAGAAGTTGTGCCACCAGAATCAGTAATTATTTTTTTAAAAGTCCCACAGCTACACTAACTTGAGAATTTTATTGGTAAGAACAGAAAATTAGTCAACTATTTCCATCCTTCTTAACTCAGTTCCTTGTGCTCTTTAGGAAAAACGTGTAATTTGTCACTGTGTTGTGTGTGTGTGTGTGTGTGTGTGTGTGTGTGTGTGTGTGTGTGTGTGTGGTTTTTATTTGCCTCAATTCTGCTGCATTTTTAGTTATTTTTCCTTTAATGAATGCTTGGGAGTACTTACTATGTAATTTTAAAGGCCATATATAAGGTAAATCTGGATGAATTTCTAAAAGACCTACTATGTACACTCTTATTAAGATTCATTAAGAGAAGAAAGCATTTTCTACAATGACCAGGTGAGTGTTCATTTTGTTTAGCACTCTACCTCCAGCCTTTGTCTTTCTCTCTCTTGCTCTTTCCCATGTGTTGGCTCTGCCAGTGAACTTGCTGTTCCTTCTCCATCTGTCCTCACAAACCATGGCCCATCTGTGCAGGATGAGTTCCATTACAACCCGTAACCAAGAAGCAAGTGCCAATGTCCTCAAGCGTGCTGGAATGGAAAAACACTGCCAGTGGAGTTCCTCTGACCCATGAGCCAGGTTAAGCCTCAACAGCCAAATCTGTCATTAAACTGCCCTCACTTGAGTTCTGACTCAAAGTTCCAGGCAATTTCCTGATTGTTACAAAAACCACATTATTCTTAATCCACAAGTAAATAACGTATATCAGTCCTGCTTCTAAGCACAAGGAGCAGAGGGTTCATGAGCTTTGGTACGCAGAATTGCCTGCACTGCCCTTTACAAATACACATAGCTGGGCCATACTACACTTACGGAACATGACCGAACAGAGGCGGGGCAGACCATCTGCAATTTCAACAAATCCCCAAGAGAACCTGCACATTCAGTTCTGATGTGCACCAAAATTCAAGAGTAACTACTTCATAGACTAGAGCGAAAATCAGTAATGGTTATACAATTAATTACTAAATGCTTAGAGATAGATAACTATAATTCACAAGATAAATTCTTTTACCCCAGATGATTTCACAGTCTATTCTACTAGACTCAAATTTCTTTGGAGGGAACAAAATGACTTAATCACCTTTGTTCCCTATATCCAGTTAGACAGCAAATTCTCAGTGAGCTTTAGATAAACACACGCACACATGTCTACATACAAAAATATCCACTTTAATCAGGCTTCTTATTTTATCTTTTACATAAGCACTTCTAGACAAACCCAAAGGAAGAGATAAAATGAAATGCCAGGACCTTCATTTAATTCAATCCCTTGGAAATACTATGCAGGAAAGTGCAATATACCAGGTTCCTAGGGAGAAAACGCACGTCCCTGTTACCCATCTTGTCCACCATGAGTACATTTTAAGTCTCAGTTATTTAAAAAAAAATGAAAACAAACCATGTTATACATAAAATACATAAAACTCTCAGGAAGGTATTAGACTATAGTCATCCCTCCGTATCAGAGGGGTATTAGTTCCAGGACCCCTGCAGATACTAAAATCCCCAGATGCTCAAGTCCCTTGTATAAAGTGGCATAGTACTTGCCTATAACCTACACAATCCTCCCATACACTTTAAATCATCTCTATGTTACTTACAATATCTAAAACAATGTAAGTGCTATGTAAACAGCTGTTCTACTACATTCTTTAGTAAAAAAATGATGAGAAAAATAGTCTGTACATATTCAGCACAGATGCAATCATCACAAATCTAACCACATCACATATATCGACAACCATGTAACTTTATTTCAAATATTTTGAATGTAAACTCTATGCACCTTACACTACTTCTCTATTTTATTTATTCTAAATCTGTCCAAAAATGACAAATATTTTTCTACTTACAGAGCACTCCATGAAAACTGCTGAGTAAGGGCACTAGAATAGGTTCTTCATTCCTAATAAATCACTATAATTTATGTTGCACATTTTCCTTTGGAGAGGATAATAAGAGGCTGATGCACATAACATGCTTCCTCAAAAAAAAAAAAAGAAGAAAGAAAGAAATGCCTTTTACTGGATTCTTAGTCACTCTGGACAAGCAGCTGTAAAACAGAAACTTGATGGTTGAGAGCAGGGCATTAAGCAATGTTGAGAGAGATCAGCTGCTAAATGGAGCTTTGAATAGGACTTTTAAAAGTAACTCAGATGAAATGAATGTTACATTGCCCTGATATCAATGCCATCTTTGCCATCAGTATGCCTAGGAAGGCTGCTGAGGACTCAAGGAAAGGGAAGTTACAGGAGAGGGGTGGCCCCATCATCTGTTGCTTAAACAGTCCTGAGATGCATGTATGTACCCTTGTGCAATCAACCCGTAAGGCCCACTATCATCACCATGGCTCATAGCCACAGAGTCCTGTAACACTCAGTCAAATCGACTATTTCTCAACTTGAAAAGTGAGTAAGAATCACCTACAGAACTTCTTAAAACAGATACCTGAAACTTACATCTAGAATTCTGATTCAGTACTCTGAGATGGGGCGCAAGCTTCTGCATTCCCAAATCTCCCAGGGATGCAAATGCTAAGTAACATTGCTTCAAGTGATTTTTTATGATTGCTCTTATATTTCAGGGTTGTTTCTGGGTCTTCATGCTAACTTGATGAGCTAAGAATGCTAAAGAAAAACTCACTGGGTGCTGGCCTGTGATAATACAGACTGATTCCAAAGACCATGTCTATTCTATTACACCCCAGTTGTCGTTAAAGTCATGAGATGAAATTACTTACAGAGAAAAAGAGAAGCCAAAAGAGGCTAAGGCCAGAATCTTTGGGAATACCATTTGCTATGAGTCGAGCTGTGTCCCTTCAAAATAACCTAAGTTAAAGTCCTAACCGCAGTCATTCAGAATGTGACTTTATTGGGAAATAGTCTTTAGAAAGGTGATAAAGTAAAAAGAGATCATTAGGATGGGCCCTCATTCAATATAAATGGTATCCTTATAAAAAGGGGAAATCTGCCCTGGCTGGTATGGCTCAGTGGATTGAGTGTGAGCCTTCGAATCAAAGGGTCACTGGTTCAACTCCCAGTCAGGGCAAATGCCTGGGTTGCAGGCCAGGTCCCCAGGGTGCGCCACGTGAGAGGCAACCACACATTGATGTTTCTCTCCCTCTCTTTCTCCCTTCCCTTCTCTAAAAATAGATAAATAAAATCATTTTTAAAAAGCTAAAGAAAATTTTAAAAAATAAAATAAAAATAAAAAGGAGAAATCTGAATGCAGAGGCAACATGAACAAAGGGGACACATTATAAAGACACACAGGGAAAATACGGCCACGTGACTGGAATCATGGAGTTTACCAGGTAAGGAACACCAACCATTGCTAGAAGGTAGAAAAGGAAAGGAAGGAGTCTCCTCCAGAGCCTTCAGAGACAGGACACAGTGCATACATCTTGATTTTGGACTTCTGGTGACTACAACTGTAAGGCAATAAATTTCTATTGTTTTATGCCGCCCAGTTTTGGGTACTTTTTTTATAGTGTTCCCAGGGCACAGCACACAGGGTGTCCAACCTGTGTCCCGCAGGCCTCAATCGACCCAGGATGGCTGTGAATGCAGCCCAACACAAAATCGTACATTTACTTAAAACATTATGAAATTTTTTTAAAAATTATGAAATTTGTCTGTGATTACATGTCACAATGTATTTGATGTGTAGCCCAAGACAACTCTTCTTCCAGTGTGGCCCATAGACGCCAAAAAGTTGGACACCCCTAACTGGACCAAAATGAAACACCAGCCAAGGAGGCTAAGAGGCCACGGATACAGGGGGAGGAGTGCTGTGCCAGAGGACCAAAGGGGAAAGAGGCCAAATTTAATTTAGATTGAAGAGAAATAAGTAAGAATTTCACAGAAATTACCTAAACAACTGTTTTCCTTCTGAAATGACTTTTCTGGTCAGGTGAACAACTTTGGCCTCATGATTAAGAAATCTCACGCTTTTGAGACCTCAGTTGTTAGCAGCAATGAATAATAATGACCACTTACATGTCCATGGGGCCTTATTATTCAAAACGTTTTTTATCATTGGTTCTCAAAACAATCTGATGAGGGAGGTATTGTCAATGTAGTGTAAATAGAGCCTAAAGCTAGAAAAAAAACCTCACCTTTAAGTGAGATTTTAAAATGTGCAGCCATTATGTTGCGGGTTTCCTTATTGAGTATCCATGACAACCCTCTTTGTATTACGTGTCTCTTCATATTAGAGGGAGGTGTCTTATGCACCTTTCACAGGTCAGGAAACAAATGTAGGTAAATTATCCACGACCAGAGCCGATAAGAGGTTTTAAAAAAAAATGCATTCAAATTCATACCTGGTGCCTCCAAAACTCAAGTTGTTTCTACTGCTCCATACCCGGCCTCCACGTGGACGGCTGAGCTTCATGAAATAGTTATGAAAATGCAGCAGTACAGAAAGTGGATGTATTAAGCTATTGCTTTTTAGCTGCATAGAAATAGTTAAAAGATATTTCTCTTATCTGAAAGAACCTTATGCATAAAGTAGCCGAAGAAAGTGTTCACCTGGAAGTAATGAGAGTTCATTGCTCTCAAAATAAAATATATTTTCCACCCATGTGTATGAAAGGCCCTCTCTGGTCAGGTGAACAACTTTAACTGGCTATGGAGGTAGGGAATCTCACAGTAGAAGCTGGAGGTTGCCATCAGAATCATGTATATCCCCACTTATTCTTCTCCTTGGTAAAGAGTGAAAAATCAGCCCAAGGGGAAAACCATATGGTACATTAAAACATAAATTTTAAGCATTTTTAATAACAGCATATTTTCTTACCATGCTGAAGATTAAATAAAGCTTTATGGTTTAATATAGATTTCTCATAGGACCTAGAAAGTTGTTTTCGAATATTATCTTACTTCATTTAAGGCTCTTTTTTTTTAATCTTTAAGTTCTGAAAGAAGATTCCAATATTGCTTAAAGTCCAAGAATCTAGAAGAGCAAATGCTATAGCTTTCTTTTTAATATTAAATGTTTTTGGAAATCACGGAGTTATAAGGGATGTCCAAGAGGCATTTAACTTCTCCTTGTAGTCGTAATACCTTCTATAAATGTATTTTAAATAATGATCAAGATGGACAGTCTCTAAGAGGGCTGCCTCCACAGGAGCATCCACTCCATGTTTGAGGGGAATTTCCAGCACAGAAGGGAGACCTTCATAGGATGTCCCACCTGTCCCCAAGTTCTCTCCTTCCCACAACCAAAAGCACATGAAGACTCCACTCTGCCCGGAGTTCAGGCCAATCCTGATCTTATAGAGGAACATTACGAGCAACCTTATTCCCAAACTTAGGTTCAAACACAATCAGCGTAAGTCTCCCTGGATGCTAGCTCAGTTCCAGGGCTTACACCCCAATTTTGATCAGCTGGATTTAGTTCTAGTGCCTGCACTCGAGTCTTTCTACAGTACTATACATAGTGCATGCATTCCTCCAGAATGGTGACTGTCTTCATCTAGCCAGTCTTCCTGCTGGAACAGAGTCTTGGCCCTGAATTCTACAGTGGCTGAAACCTTACAATCAGCTGAATAAGGTTTCTCCAGTGCTATCAGCCTACGTGTCTGCCTGGACTCCTAAGTATCTGTATTATATTAATTTATCTTGCCTGTGAAAACACTTACACCTCCCTGATGAGCCCATACTTTTTGATAATGGGCTCTGCATCTCATCAACTGTGTTGAACCACCCATTAAGGTACCTTTCGGTATACTCTGCTCTGCCAAGGTTAATCAGCTGGTGCTACGTTAGCTCAGTCCTGAGCACAATCTCTCATGCTGACCACTTCTTGGGTCCACCTAAATGCAGAATACTCAGCACCTTGTCTTTCCTCCCCTTCTTGAGGGTCCTCATCTTCAAAGTTCATCATTTCTGCTGATCTCAATCATTTAGTAAAAATTAGATCCTCAAAAAAAAAGAAAAAAGGAGATAAAGCTGTCTGCCATAAATTATAAAGATAGAAGTAACAAATATTTGTAAGTAGTATGGTTCTCATTCCAAAAATAGAAATTTAAAATATGCCATTTTTAATTAATAATATTACAACATATGTTTTAAATCCTGTCTTATTTCAGAGGGATAAATATTTGCAATTAATTAAAATTATGAAAATTCAATCTCAATAATTACACATATTTTTCCATTTTACTTATTGGTGTTTTGTTTTGCCTCCAATAATTTTGGAAATACATCATGTATTAAGTAGCTTTCAGGGAGTCTAAGTTCTTCAAAGCCAAGGACTACAGTGTCTTGCCTATAACTTGATAGTTTCATCCTATATTAAATCCATAAATCCCTACACATTGATCTAAACCATGTACTGGGGCATTATCAAGATTTGTACAAGTTTTGCTGTCAAAGAATTAAATGTTGTACTAACAATTATGATAATTACCTTGGAAAAACAGAGTGAACCAAGTAAACACTAAAAAATTGCAAGCGGCACTTGTTCTGACATTCTAAAGCCAACACAAACCTCTTGGATTCAAAAATCTTTTAATTATGCATGAGACTTGTAAAGTTCTACACAATTTACAAAACTTCTTTCTTTGAAGTGCATCCTTTCAGACACAGCTAGGTTATTTGATGACCTGCTCACAGTGTGATCTTAGAATGAGGAGACACCCTCCTTCTGAAGAGAGCAGGTGTTACAGAGCTGCGATTTTTCTTTTTTCCTTTCTTCTTTGAAGTGGCAGGAAATCTCAGATCCCAAAACTTGTTCCCCTCCTCCTAGATTTCCTATTGTTTGAATTGCTCAAAGCTTTTTAGTTTCCGTTCTTAATACTAGTATGACTGGCAATAATCTGGGAACTTGTTAGAGCTGTCATCGTTTCTATATAATCTAGAGTAACAAAAGCTCTACAGGTGCAGATAAAGTGATGAGAGGAAATGGATCATGAGGATACCAGAAACCTGATCCTGGGAAAGGTGCCACCAAAAAGGCAGAAAGGCCACCAGATTCTGGGGACAAAACAAGGCCAATTACGCACACTTGCCATGAGTGGAGAAAGCATGAACAGCTGGATCCTGGCTCACACCAGGTGGGCATCTTCGTGGCACAGGCCAACAGACCAGGCATTAATGAACATGGAACCAGCAAGTTATTTTCAGCTCAGACCTGACCTTCCTTTTGTCTGGCTCTGATGTCTGCTGCCTACCTGCTTGTAAATCAACAGTCTTTAGCAGACAGTGTTCTGCGCACCAAACATCTTGGGGGCCAATTGGTTTTAGAAAGGTCAGAGAGAAATGGGGTCTTTTACCTCTACCTTTCATCTTTTTGAAGTATTGCTACACAAATGCAGTTGATCAACGGAGCCTAAAAATCTCTCCCAGGTATAACGGAAAGATGGCCAGCACTCAATCTCCTTCAAGCTTCTAAACCACGTTGAGAACAGAACAAGACCTAGGATGGTCAGAGTGGCTTCTGATTCTCCCATTTGGCAGAAAAGGGTCTCCATCTGAGTTCCTTGAGCCCTTTGAAAATCATCATGCCTACGTTTTAAGACCCTGCATACCGGAGATGACAATTCTTTTGAGGGAAGAACAAAATGAGCCATCCCTCCAATATTGCAATGTGTTTCTTTTTTGAGAAACTAAACCACCCCATCTGGCAGACATCTGCTACACAGATACCCTTTACTTAATGTGGACACAGCCTAAGTCACACAGAGCAAGAAATAAGAATATATAGTGATTCTAAAGAAATATGAGTTCCCACAAATTAAATTGATTTCATTCATGCTCCAGCTGTCCTGTTCATTTCCAACTTTTTTTTTTATGCTGATAACCTCCTTTCCAACCTTTCTGTTCACGCTTGGACTCACACATTTTCTTAATCTGTTAATTATCTGTATTAGTTATTCATCAAATACTACAGCTTCTAGCTGAAATATAACCAAGTAATAAAAAAAAAGTTTCTTGCTCTCCTAGGAATAACTTATGAGAGACAAATATAAATTTCATCACACAATGCACACATTATTCTCCTCAGAGAGAAGTTACCATTCAAACGAAGCTGCTCATCACTTTCTTTCAAAGTGACGGGGGACTCGAGACTTGGAAAATTTTAGCTTAAGGTAAAAAGTAATAAGTCTAGCAAGTAATGTGTATGTTAAACCTTTTGTTTCAGAAACTACAGATAAGGCCTGTCCTGGCTCCTAGAAAAACAGCCCACCTCCTGGGGCACTGCTAGAGATTACCGCCTGGGGACAACTGGAGGCATCTGGGCCTTGTGTTCCAGGGAGAGCAGAGGACCACCCTCCTCTGGGAACAGCTATCTGCCCAGGACAGGAATGCTGCAGCTTCTGAATCTCAAAGCCCTCACCACACCTTGTTTGTCATTCCCCTACTTATAAAAGGTCTGGCCTAAAAAGAGAAGGCAAGATGGTCTGCTAGGGTATGAACCCACCATCTTCTCAAACTGCCTGCCATCTGAACAAAGCACCCATAAAAGATTCAATCGCTGTCACTGATTACTGGGTTTGGTAGTGACAGGCAGCCCAAATGCCAGTGTCTTTTCTGGTTACAAAAGCAGTGTAGATTCTGAAAAGTTCAGCCAAAAATCAATGTTCAAAAAATATTTATGGGTAAAGATATTATGCTTTCAAAATTATGCTCTACAAACTTCTGCCGTGTCTTCTATTAGAAAATATCAATCTATGCTGAGGTGCCAACTATTAACCTGGGGCTGTTTTAAATGTCCCTGTTTTTAAAAATTGAGAGATATGACATATGAGAGGATCTAATATGATAATTTTTTCCTTTTCCTTTCCCCTTTCCAAAACTAATCAAATTACAGTGGCTACCAGAACAGCATGAGAGAAACCTCATCCTTTAAAACATATATACAGGGTGTGGCAAAAGTCAGTATACAGTTGGGAGTACATAAAACACAGAGCTTATTCTTGTATTGTTATTTATCCATACAAACAACTGTAATCCTACTTTTGCACCATCCTATACAGCGAACAGCAAGAAGGTTTCCCAAACAAGTCAAAAAAATAAAAATAAAAAGACAGGAAAGAATGTAATCTGCCTACCGGAAGAAAGACCAAAGCAAGGGATCTGAGAGCTAACCAAGATTTAAGAACTTCTAAGAGTAAGAACTGTAATCCAAAGAACGTCTGAGGAAAAACAAGATGAATAGTGAAATTGTAAAGGAAGAAAACTAGCTAGACAAATCAGAGGCCCCAGATAGACAGGGTCAAAGTGGCCCATGGCCATAAGGATGGATGCAGAAAGCAACAATTCTATAATTCGCTCTTTAGAAACTAAGACTGGATCTAAAAGATTACAGTGTGTTTCTGATACTATTTGACCCCCAAATTCAATCTGTTCCCTTGTTTGTTATATATCAGAGCTAGAAAAATGAGTCAAGATAAGTCAGTTCCTGTGCTGATTTATTGCTATCCAATTAGGAAGCTCTCGGCTCACTGATCAGAAACAAAGATTAAAGGGAAAAAAATACTATAAAGGCTAACACTTCTCCAATCTTCTACTGAAACTGACTGTACCCAAAGATATGCAGAACCTAATTTAGTGTGGGTTATAAATCATTGCAAGTGGTAAAGGAAAAAAACAAATGTTACTATTCAAAAATGGTTCTTCTGAATTTTGGCATATTGTTATCTAACTGATAAAAATACTTTTTAAATGAAGGTTATTTTGCCTATCTACATATAGCAATCATATCCAATATTAAAAGATGCTTATGTAAATGAAAAATACTTAAATAAGTTTTAAAATACTGTATAAATTTGAGTAAATATTGTTGCTATAATTGTTATTTGGCCCACCTCATTCTAATTGCCAATGCCTTACTAAAATCAGCAAGAACACTGGGCAGGATCAAAACATGAAAAACTAATACCATGTGAATTGAAGGATTTGTCTTGCTTCAATACTTACTTTACAGATTACTGCTCTATTAGAGGATGTTAATACTTCCCTGTTTATCACTGCCTGTTTATTAGAGAATGTTAATATTTCAACGTAGTATTTGCAAACTCCCACGAATTTTAAATTATATCTTTATTTTTATTCCTTAGGCTAACACAAAAAGAAAATGCATGTAAGAAAACTAAGATTATCTTAAAGTGAAGCAAAGGAGTAACAATAAAAATTAGTTCAGGAATTGAAGCAGCAATAAGTGTGATTTATTAATAGGTGATAAACGTTTTCACAGCAAGAGATTTTGATCAATTCTGATGACTACCTGGCATCTCAGTGGTAGCAATATATTTAAGACAGAAATAAGGCAGGAATGGGGGGCGGGAGGGAGGGAGGGAGGAAGGAATGAAGGAAGGGCAGGTATCAGAAAACCTGGATCTAGATGCACCACTGACAAACTGCATAGTATGTGGCAAGTCATACTCTCTCTAAACTTCAATTTTCTCTTAATATATAAGCTTAATTTATGTTCCAGCAACATAACAATAATTAAATTAGATGGTGTTGGTGACATCATTTTACCAACGATAAAGCCCTCTATAATATAAATTTATTTTTTACTGCCAATATTCAGATCAAGAGAGGAAGCAATAAGAAATAATGAAGAATATATTTGATTAGGTGCTGGGTTTATTTGATCACAGAGTACTATTCAGTTTCATTAATTCAATTTCCAATGTAGATTTTTCAAACATTTATCCAAAGTGTGTGTTAGTTGGCATGTTTATAAATACCTGTTAAATAGAAAAACTTAATTTAACCAGATAATAAATTAATTTTTTCCTTGAGGTACGTACACACAGCCCACATGTAAAGAAACTGTCATTTCACTAATAAGATTTTTTTAAATAAATAAATAATAATCCATTAGTCCCGACTCAGTCCCCTGGTCTTCAAGACTCGTCTAGTTCTGGGTTTCCTGAAATCCTGAGAGGATACAGTGGAAAATATCCAGCTGCTTTTTCAGTCTGAAAGTCCTTAAGTGGAGGTCTTCAAAATATCACAGGAAAAAAGACAAACTCAAAGCACACACATTCCTGCTTCATAGAAAACAATGTGTTCCGATAAAGTGATCTCTGAAGCAAATCTTTCCAAATAATTTTGGTGATCACTTTAAAATGGAGATTGCTTCTAATAAGAAATACTAGATCTCAAATACCTGCATTGGATAGTCTGAGTAAAAGCAAATATAAGATTGCAGCAATACCCTAAGGACACTGAAAAGTAAAATACTCCCTAGCAGTTCACTTTGTTCTAGTTACATTTCCCGCATTTCTGAATCTTCACTTGTTATCAGTTAGCCTTTATTTACTGCTCGACCTCCAACCATAATGCTATTATATCAAATTCATTATTACTTTTGCCCCTGCTAGTTTCATTTTACTGTTATAAATAAGCTTTATAACGTATAAACACAATAAGCAAATTAGCCAAATAACAGAATTAAAAAAACAGAGAACTAAATGATTTGTATAACCCAAGGCCTTAAACTTGTTATCATAATTGAGTTATTTCATAGTAAAGGATAGCACCCACTAACAGGTGAATATTTCAGCTGAGTGCTATATACACAACGAACATACACAGGCCAAAGGAGAGGAATGTACCTGGCAATCCCACTGCAGGGATTATACCCTAAGAACCCTGAAACACCAATTCAAAAGAACCTATGCACCCCTATGTGCATAGCAGCACGATTTACAATAGCCTAGTTTTGGAAGCAACCTACGTGCCCATCAGTAAATGAGTGGATCAAAAAACTATGCCCCTTTCAAAAAAAAAAATGAATCAATTATGCCAACAAACACTTCTTTTTCAACCACTAGATGTCTGTTATAATGTTAATGACTGTCATGTAACAAGAAACTTACATATATTTACACAATAAAATATTACACAGCAGAAAGGACTTCCTACCCTTCATGACGGCATGGATGGAACTGGAGAGCATTACACTAAGTGAAATAAGCCAGGCAGTAAAAGACAAATACCATATGACCTCACCCATAAGTGGAACCTAATCAACGAAACAAAGAAATGAGCAAAATAGAACCAGAAACATGAAAATAAAGAATAAACTGACAGTGACCAGAGAGGAGGGGGAGGGATAACAGAGAAAATAAGGAGAAAGGTCAAGTCAAGGAAAGTGTATAGAGGACCCATGGGCATAAACAGCGGCTTGGGGATTGACTGTGAGAGGTGGGGCAGGGCGGGGGTTGGCGGGGCAGGGCGGGGGTTGGCGGAGCAGGGAAGAGCAACGGGAAAAATGTGGGACAACTGTAATTGAACACTAATAAAAAACAGAATCTAATGGAGAAAATAAAAGTGTAACTCTAAAAAGCAATAATGATATCCACACACAAAATAATACCCTGGAATATGATAATTGGTTTTGTTTCTAAATATAATAATTGAATTTAAAAAAATAAATTATCTTAAATTGTCATAAATCACCTTAGAAGAAAGTCAACATATATAGGATAAATATGAGAATATGAAAACCAGGCTTTCAACCTGAAGTCGATTTATATATATTATGCACATATGCTATTAAGTATATTTGGGTGCTATATTAAAAAACAAAAAGGATCTTGGTGAGTCAGAATCTTACCAAGAAACTGCAGCACGAAGGCAAACCCTTCATACCTAACACACAAACAGGTGCTGGAGGGGAGCTTTGTTACCAGTTGTCTGTGACTGTAAAAGAAAGCAGTCTTGAAAAACGTTCGGGTTGCCACCTGAATGTCAAGAATGAATCATTTAGTTAAGCGTGAATTACCCCCAAATAACGTGTAGATTCACAAGTGTAAAGCCAGACTAATGCTGGCTAGAGCAATCGCACAGTTCTGGCTCACTTGGGAATACAGCAAAAATTCCCAAAGCCATCGATTCCTTGTGCCTTTGAGATAGCCCATTCTTTTGGAAAGACAATCATAAAATGTATTTATTGTTACCACTACTGAAGGGCCAAGAAAATGCCTGAGAACATGCCCTCTTCCTGTCCTGAGATATAAATTTTGAAAATATAATTCCATCTCTTGCCAATAAGTCACAAAGATAAAAAGAATGAAACTGTATTTCAAACTTTTCACAATTCCACATTCACCCATGAATGTAAAGCAAACAGTCACATCTACTACTGTTAATAACATGAAACTCTGCCATCTAGTTCCTGGTATCCTGCAGTGAACACCCCCCTACAACAAAGAGCTGAGTTACTTAGAGGAGCTTTGTTCTACAGCCCACCAGCGCTGACTCCCAAGAGTCAATTTGTATATTTCTTTGCAACTCCCTGTTCAGTAACGCCAAGTCAGTAATAGCTTAAATCAGTCATGGTGGGTGTATTTACACCACAGAAACTGGAAAACACTACTAATCCAAGTTTTTGTTCCCTTCTAGAGAGCAGTGGTTGAACATTTGTCAGCCTCTGACTGCCGTAAGTACCCTTTCCTTAGCGCTATAAAAAGCAGACTTGGATCCTTTCCCTTCTCTGTCTGGAAGAGTTCTCCAGGATTTCCAAATTGCCGACATTTTCAAGTTGGAAAGTTCACTCTCTCTAAGGAAATACACCTGAGCAGCATCTTTAGTGTTGCTAAATCACACCACAGGAAAAAATTTTTTTTGCTAAGTCAGCTTTTGGTACCGCTCTAATATTTCAGATCCTTGCTTCCTGACAGCTAGGAGTCTATTACCACTCTCCCATTCATCCATTCAGCAATCCTTGACTATTCAGACCTCAACCCAGTGAGGCATACTTACTCCTGCCTGCTTCGTGAAGAAGGGCTTCATCCATATCCTGAGACAGATGCCCAATTTTTTGTGGTATGGAATGCCACTCATATTACTAATAACCCTGCAACACAAATATGTACTCCATGCCCTGTGCCAGGTGAGGACAATACGTAGATGGATCTAGCACAGTCCCTCCTTTTGTCAGGTTGCAAGATCGAGTGTGGCAAACAGGCGTACACGTAGCTGCTTCCCACTGTATTTTAAGTACGAAGAGGAACGGTAAAGAATATTTTGGAATTCCAGAAGAATTTCAAAAGTGTACAACTTCTCGTTACATGGCTACTTCAATTCCATGCAATTCATTTACCTAGTGACCCCAGGGAGCCAGGCACTGTGTATACCTGCCACCTGTTCCTGAGGACATGGAAACCTAGTGAGAGAGGCAAACACGCAATCAGTGAAGTTACACTACCCATGAGCTGCCTATAAGAAACCACTCAGCAGTCCTTAGAACTATACCATGTATGGCCAGAAAAAACATATTTAACCGGATTAAATAAAACCAAACATATTCAAGCTGGCACCCTTTCAAAAATAAGTCTAGGCCCCCTTAAAAAAATGAATCAATTATGCCAATGAACACTTCTTTTTCAGCCACTAGATGTCTGTTATAATGTTAATGACTGTCATATAACCCAGAAACTTACCTACATCACACCTTCAAGTCACAGATTGCTACCAAGGCAAAGCAAAATAAAAGATATCAGATATCAACTGATATCTTGCAATTTATTATAAATGAAAATCTACTGTAAGTGAGAAAATTAATATATATACTAACTCCCATTAACAAACACAATTAGCAAAATAAAAAGAAACTATGCTAATTTTCCAACTTACATTAAGACAATCAAAATACCAATTGATAAGAATTAAATTTCTATACAAAATAAAAGTTCATTTCATCCAAAGCAATGTACCAGAATATGTTCTTAAAACTACTGAATTTTAGTAATACGAAATACATTTTTCTAAAGATAGCTTCTGAAAATATCTTCTCATGTCATAAATAGTTTAACAATTATTCAGTGAAACATTTTTAAAGATTTCATTCCAAACCACAATACTCAAGCTACAGGATAATTACATTAATTTATATGTACTCATACAATATCTGGAATGGACCCTGCAAGTAATTTTCATATATAATTTAGACCAGGGGTCAGCATATACTTCCCTAAAAGGGCCAGATAGTAAATATTTTAGGCTTTGCAGTCCATATGGTCTTTGTTGCAACTAACTCTGCCTTTGTAGAAAGAAAGCAGCCACAGACAATATGTAAATTACTGAGTGTGCCAAGGTCCAACAAAACTTTATTTACAAAGGCAGGTAGTGGGCTGGAGATGGCCTGTAGGCCATACTTTGCCAACCTCGATTTAAATTTTAAAAATTGAGTTGACTCGAACCTCTTCATAGTTGTCTATGACATTTACAAATATCTCCTTCCTGTTTCATCTTCTCTTTATTTGAGGAAGACTGTCTTAACATGCTCTCTAAACAAGTGGTGATTAGACACTTTCATACATTAATATTTTAAACAGTCTTCTGCTTTCTCACCCTCTATCAGTCTTCCTAGCATGTGGCAATGAATAAGCACGTAGTAGGTCTTCAGTATAGGCAATTGGTTCTATCAGTCCATTAAAATGATGAAAGCTGCTTTACCTCACTTGTTATTGATTCAGAACTTCAGGGTCTGAATCAAGACATAAATGCAAAAGTAGTATTTAAGAAAAATTACAGGGAGATATTAGCTATAAATGAAGATTGTACTCAAGCACTGATGGTTATGGTTTGCTAAATAGACAACAGTCGGGGGAGGATTGAATGTGGGAGGTGGCACATAGGTAGGGAAGGGGAGAATAATGGGGGGAAATGGGGACAACTGTAATTGAACAACCATAAAAAAATTTTTTTAAAGAAAATCTAGTTCAACTTTTGATATTCTGTAACAGCATATTAGCTGTTTGATCATGTTCTTATCAAAAGCTAATGCAAATCTTATTTAGGAGGGAACTTATTATTATTAAAATTAATAACAACAAAAATAGGCAATTTTTTAGTTATTGAATATTTGGGCATTATGTAAAAGTTTACTGAGAAAGCTTACTGAGTTGATTATGACTTCTTCATAAATTAAACAAACCAGCATTGGCTCCTTTAAGAAGTAAAAGGTGACAGAGAGAAGAAGGGGTTGGAAGTTCAGTGTCCCTTTTATTGCGCAGAAACTTCTGAATTGAGCAATAAACCAAGACTGCAAGATCCAAAATTTAATCTCCTGGAGTTAGTAAATACATTACTGGTGGTACCACAAAGACTTCCAAAACGAGAGTTAATTTAATTCACTGACATCTGAATCAAAACAATGAAAGCATATAAAAAGTAAACAGCACATTTTTCCCAAGCAATTGTTCCTTTCTCGGAGTGTCCTGTAGATCGCTACACCTGATGAGCCTTTCCTCAGTAGCAGATGTTTCCATGGTTGGTCAGTAAAGATGCTGCCCTCAAATACATATACTTCCGACTATTCTTAGTTATCCTTTCATTGTGAGTTTGAAGGAGTGCCCTTACACATAGGGGAACTGAAAAAGCTCCATGTAGAGAAACTAACTTGTAAGGTTGTTTTATGGATATAAACATGGATAATTTACTAACTTTGAAATGAAACCAATCAGTAGGTAAGCTAAAAATTTATAATTTAAGCTATTCGATATGATCCTATCTAAAATACTGTTTAATAAAAATATATCTTAACAGAAAATAAAGCAAAACATTCACAATGCGAAAAATCGTTTAATAACTCAATTCATTGTTGAAGGGACTCTTTACCCTTTTTCACTTTTTGCAACTTGAGAAATGGCGCCGCACAGCAGAATGAGACTCCCCACTGCAAATTCTGCCTCTATCGCTTAGTAACTGAAGGAATTTTGGCATGAGACCCTCTCTAGTTCTCAATTTGCTCTAATGTAAAATGGGAGTATTATTTGAACCTATCTCATAAAATGGATGTAATATTTATCCAGGATAATTTGTGATCCACTATAAACAGAGCTTAATACATAGAAAATGTTGAATAAATGTTCGCTATCAATAATGTGCTCATTTTTCTTGGTTCTGTATCACTTTATTTACTAAACTTTGTCCTCACAAATGACAAAAGACAGTAGCTGCCTAGAAAGACAGAAAAGAAAACTGGTGTCAAGCAGTTTGAACCAGAGAAACACATCAGAGCACTGCTCGACCTATGCGACCCAGCAGGGCGCTTCTGGGGAGTAGCAGGGGCTTCCAGGCGGGCCTGGTGCAGGGCAGGCAGGGTTCCAACGCAGTCTGGAGCCAGAAACATCAAGCGGACCAGACGACCAAAAAAGCGAAGTGTCTGCAGTGACAGTTTCTATGGTTAACAACCCCGACTCAAACACAGAGAACATGCGTTGAGTGCATACAAACTCCAATACGGTCATGAGAATAAAAGATTGACCCTTTGCCTTTTCAATCTTTGTCATCATTAATGTCTGAGATTTAATATAAAGACTTTTCCATTGTGTTGGCATCAAAGTAACATTTCAAAAGTAAAGCTTCTGAACATTTAAATCTAAGTTTCCGACTGTGCAAAATCTAAGTCACCTCAATGTCTTCGGCAGAAAGGAAATGCGTACAAAGTGCAAGTCACTTGCAGCTGTAGCTCACTCAACCTTCCTTAAAAAGGAAGGGAACATGTACTTCAGTGTGAATTGCATTTTAAAGCAAAGGCAATATAATGGTACTTCTGGAATCTCATAAACTTTGAATAAAAATGAGCAGTTCACACTTACTGCTTTATAAAGCTCTTCCAAACACTTGAAATGTGAAAGCTCCTACTTTACATAAAACAACATTCTATCGTTCAAAGCAGGGTTCTAAATGTGTATCACTTGGATACATTTCATGGCATTTTAAAATGCATTGTTTTCTGGACTGCATTTATGAGTGGTATCATAGCTAAGTTATAAAAGTGTCTCAATTTAAGGTATGGAAACATGGTTTCAACACAACCTCATTTTAAAATAGCATTTTCATCATCTAAACATATTTAAGCTACAAAAGTTACTTTCACACATATAATAAGTTTTCCTGGATCACTGTACCAATTATTATTTAACCCATATATTCTAGAATAATAAAATATTCCTACAATAGAAAAGAATCTCTCTATATGAAAATACCACATACCACTAACTATAGTGGTAAGTATGGGTAATTCCACTTTCAATTACCAATGGTATTAATTTCAACCTACAGCAGCAGAATTAAACTTACCAAAGATGATTATGTGTTATGCAGGTCACAATTACTGTTCTGCCACCATTTCAATGAGAAACTAGACAGATTGCAAAGAATATATTTCAAATGACTGTCTCTAAATAATTTTCAATAATAAAGATCAAAAGTTATCCATTAGCAATGGATGATAGCAATTTAATTATATTTTAGACAGTATATTTAAAACTGCAGATTGTGACCTATTAGTGTGTCCCCAAATCCATTTCGTAGTTCACACCCTGCATTTTTAACTTGAATGGCAGAACAGAATAAAATAGAAAAGAATGGAAATACTAAGTCTACCACATGAATAATCAATCTTTTCATAAAATGTCTTTTTCATTATAGGAGTGTTTGTGTTCATATTAAGTTGCAATTAAGATCTATTTCTTATTATGGGTAACTGCCAAAAAGTTTTGTAATTTAGTAGAGAATGATTATGCATGAATGTAAGTATAAAAGTAAAATGTAAAACTCTTGACTCTTGCCTATTTATCTGTATAGTTCACTTCCCATTTAAACCCAAGAATTTAATACACTTCCACAATATCTAAAGTTCTAACAAATATAGAAAAATAATTCTATATATTAAAGTTCAACTTTCCATTACTGATATTATGATTTACATTTTTGTAAACTGGAAATAAAGCTTTTCTCTTTTATTTCTCTTCCCCCTTCCTCTCTCTTTTTTTTTATTTTGGAGGTGGTGGAGGAAGGGGATGTTTAAAGTTAAGTAGCACAAGACAACCCATATGTCAGTTTAGTTAGCTTGTTTGCTTCCTAGAAGTTTGAAGCATTCTCTTCTTCAAATCAGCAATATGCTTTTATAATTATCAATATTCTAATTTTCAAAAATGTGTACAAAGTATTATTTTATCCAAGTAATTAACCAGGATCCCTGAACATACCCTACAAAGTTACCCTGATGTGTGGCATATAATGATTGCTAAATAATAATAATAATAATAATAATAATAATAATAATAATAATAATTAGTAGTAGTAGTAGTAGTAATAGTAGTAGTACCTGGTCTAACCAGTCACAGTGACAGCATAGGAGCAGAAAAAAGTTGCCCTAAACCTTAAGGACCTAGGAGTTTGTGGTCCATGGGCTCCCCTAGCAACCTCACTTCCCTCACAAAATACCCATTCTCCTGGAGCTCCATCTCTGCAATCTACACATCTGGAGGGCTGACTTAAGGCCACCACGGGATACTTTGGTCAGCTCTGATATAGATCTTAATACCTGAAGATGAACAGACATTTCACCAGGATCTCCCAAAAACACTGAGGTCACAAATGTTTGGCCATCCAGGGAAAATGAAAATCAAGAACTTCCTCAGAGACACTGACTTGTATGTTCCCCCTAGAAGGCTAAACCTCCAGTGTAACCCCCAAACATGAAAACAAAAAATGAAAAGCAAAGTCTGCCTTTTAGAAGGGGGACGGGAAGAAGGTGGATGAGGTGTTTTCTAATACTTTCTCAAAATAAAATTAGCTAGTATTTTGTTTAGGACTTTTCTTTCTAGTTCCTGAGAGAGAAAGACCTGACCTGCCATTTTCTTTTCTCATACTGTCCCTTTCTAATTTATTGTCAATAGCAACACTACGCCTCCCACTGGTATTCTCTGGAAAATCTGTGATGGAATATTGGAATTACTTATTCCTTGAATGTTAAGACAAATTTATCTATAATACCATCAGGGCCTTGTGTTTTATTTGTGGGAAGATTTTTATGAACTAAATTATTTCAAGGCTTATAAATTTTTTTTACGTTTTTCTATTTCTTTTCAAGTTTTGGTGGAAAGTGATTTTCTGAAAAGTATTTTTCACTTTTGTCTAAGTTTTTGAATTTGCTACCACTAAATTTGCATATCTTTCTCATCTTGTTAATTGAGAAAATTAGACACAATTGAGAAAATTGTGTCCCCCTTTTTAATTCTTAATAATTTTTATTCTTGCTCTCTATTTGTCTCTTAATCCATCTTGCTAGATATTTTCTAATTATTATAGTTTTTCCAAAGAAACAATTTTTGATTTATTAATCCTAGCTCAAACAATGTTTTCTCATCTAAATTGTGATTATATTTAGGTATATTCCTACTATGATATAATGTGCCTTCTGTTTTCCTCTTATTTTCTGTGCCTTCTTCCTTTGTTGACTTATTTTAAACTATTAAGATTCTTTATTGTTCCACTTTTTTACTTAATTTGGAAATTGTATACTCTGCCCATTTTCTTTGAGTCTTATCCTTGAAAATTCATTATGTACACTTAAAAAAAGAAATCTAAAATTAATCATTATTATTACCCTCCCTTCTAAAAATATTAAAAACTTAGAATACTTCAACTTGTCATACTCTACCCTCAATTTAATGCTATTGCCAAATATTTTAGTTCTATTATTTTATCCTTGCTCATTAGACATTGTTTTTATTGATTCACATTGAGTCAATTTAGCTGTAACCACAGGATTCTGATTTTCTTTGGTCACCATTCATTCCTGCATTCAGATCTCCCTTAATGAATAATTTTTAATTAAATCTTTTAGAATTTTCTTTAGTAAAAAATCTGTTGATGAAAATATCTCTCTTTAATTGCTTAAGAATATCTATTTTTTGGCCCTTATTCTTGAAAGAGTAATTTCCTGAATATAAAGTTATAAACAATTATTTTCTGTTAATAATTTATTATTCCACTATTCTCTGGCTTCCATTCTTGGCTGTTGGAAATTCAACCATGTCATTATCTTGTAGGGACTCTGTCCTCCCATTGAATTGATTATAAGACATTTGCACTCTCAGTATAATGGACAGGCCTCGGGCATGGGATTGATAGATTCCTAAACCTAACAATTAGTATCTTTTATCAGTTATGAAAAATTCCCATCACTCTTCTCATTTTGCCTCTCCCTCACTCTCTCTCTCTCTACCCTCCTCCCAAAACTCTGACTAGATAGATGTTAGACCTTTCACTTATTATTTTATTCAACAATATGTACAGAGTGCTCACAAGGTGTCAGACACTAATTTAGGCACCAGGAATACTGCAGAGAGCAACACCCTCAAAGCCCCTAGAAGTCTCAGAGATCAAGGCAAATAGTAAATTAATAAGCACATTATAGAAAGGACTTCTGGTCAAGATGGAGGTATAGGTAGACAAACTTCACCTCCTTGCACGACCACAAATAGGAATTACAACTAAATCTCAAAACAATACCCAGAACTGTGAGAAAATCAAACTGTATGGAAGTCCAACAACCAAGGATTTAAAGAAGCAACATTCATCCAAATGGGTAGAAGGGGTGGTGATGTGGAGACAGGGCAGAGAGGTGAGGCGACATAGTATGGCATGGAGAGGCATCAGAGGTGGCTAATGGGTTAGGGTGGTCCCACGTTAATGTGTGATAGATAAAAATTGGGGGGATAGGGACACCTTGGGAAACAAGTAATCCCAGCCAGAGGCCAGATTGCACATCCCAGGGTTCTAGCACTGGGAAGATAAATCCCCATTACCTCTGGTGGTAAAAACCAGTGGACATTGGGGTGATGGAAGAAACTGCCAGTCTCTTGAGAGCATCTGTTTAAAGGGCCCACACAGTCCTATAATGTAATTATACCCACCCACTCAAGGAAACACCACCAGGGCAGCAGCTAGAGGGGCACCAGTCACCTATGGGAAAGGAGTGAAGGGACTGGAAACAGGATGAGTGGTGAGCAAGCCTCCAAAAGCCAAGCAGCAGCACAATCCGCTCTCTGAGCCCTCCCACCACATAGAGCCACAAAGCAGTGAAGCAGGTTGCCCCATCCTGGCGTTTACCTGAGGCTCCGCCCCATACAAGTGGTTAGTACCTTTTACAGGAAGTCAAGACAGCTTTACCTAATGCAGAAACAAACACAGGGAGGCTGCCAAATTGAGAAGACAATGAAATATTGCCCAAATGAAAGAATGGAAGAAAATCCTAGAAAAAGAACTAAACAAAATGGAGGTAGCCAACTTATCAGATACAGAGTTCAAAACATGTGATCAGGATGCTCAAAGAACTCAATGAATATGGAAATAATGTAAAGAAAGAAATGATGGCTACATTAAGTGAAATAAAGAAAAATCTACAGGTAATCAACAGTGAAGGGAAGGAAGCCAGAATTCAAATCAAAGATTTGAAACATAAGGAAGAAATAAACATTTGACCAGAACAGAATGAAGAAACAAGAATTTTAGAAAATGAAATGAGAACAAGAAGACTCTGGGACTTCTCCAAACATGCCAACATCAGAATCATAAGGATGGCAGAAGAAGAAGGTCAAGAAAATGAAAATAAATGCATTTGAAAAATAATGAAAGAAACTTCCCTAATTTGGCAAAGGAAATAGACATACAATCCCAGGAAGTACAGAGAATCCCAAACAAGTTGGACCCAAAGAGGACCACACCAAGACATATCATAATTAAAATGCCAAAGGTTTAAGATAAAGAGAGAATGTTAAATGAAGCAAGAGAAAAGCAGAGAGTTGCCTACAAAGGACTTCCCATAAGACTGTCAGCTGATTTCTCAAAAGAAACTTTGCAGGCCAGAAAGGACTGGCAAAAAGTATTCAAAGTAATGAAAAGCAAGGCCCTACATCCAAGATTATTCCATCCAGCAAAACTATCATTTAGAATGGAAGGGCAGGTAAAGTGCTTCCCAGAGAAGGTAAAGCTAAAGGAATTCATCATCACCAAGCCATTATTAAACGAAATGTTAAAGGGACTTATCTAAGAAAAAGTAGATCAAAACAATGAACATTAACAAGGCAACAAATTCACAGCTATCAACAACTGAGGGGGAAAAATTAAGCAAACAAGCAGAACAGGAACAGAATCATAGGTGTGGAGATCATTTGGAGGATTATCAGCTGGGAGGAAAAAAGAAGAGAAACAGGGAAAAGGTACAGGGACTCAAAAGCATAATTGATAGGTACAAAATAGACAGGGAGATGTTAAGAATATTATAGGAAGTGGAGAAGCCAAAGAACTTATATGCATGACCCGTGAATGTGAACTAAGGGTGGAGATTGCTAGAGGGAAGTGGGGTACCAGGCAGAGGGGGGCAAAGGTAGAGAAAGTGAGACAACTCTAATAACATAATCAATAAAATTTACTAAAAACTAAAATAAATGAGATAAACTGTCACTAAAAGTACATTATTGTATGTCTAACAGTCCTGTTTTTACCTTGTAGCCTACCTTTCAGGTATTGTCATCTCTTACCCTATGTGCCCCTTTCATTCATTCAACAAGAAATTTTGATCAGCTACTATGGAACAAGCATTATTTTAGGACCCAGGGTTGCTGTACTAAACATAAAGATTAGTGTTTGGGTGGGATATGGGGAGACTCACAACAAATAAGTTGGTAAGTAATATGTGACTGAGTAATGAATACTATGAAGAAAATGAAGCATGGCAAGAGATATCAGATATGCAGGAGCAAGCATGGGTGCTCTCCTACCAGGGATGGTTGGGGAAGTCTCCCTAGGTAAGGTGTCACCTGAGCAAGAACCTGAAAGAAGCGAAGGAGCAGCTATGTACTCACCTGAAGGAATGTATTCCAGGCACAGAAAGAGCAAGAGCCAAGGTAAATTATTCTGAATAATTTCCTCAGCTCTCTCTTCTAGGCCACCAATTCCATTTTTAGCTATGTCTGTTATTTAGGCTGTCCACTGAGGTGTTAAGATCATTTTTCATATTTTTCACTTAGAAGTTCTGTTTACTTTTGAAATCTGTTCCATCATTTTATAGTCTCTTATTCTCTGCTCATATTTTAATTCCATTCTTTATTGCTTCAAACTAGATTAAACATACTTATTATATATTTTGCACCAGACAATTTTAATATCTGAAGTTTTGAGGATTAGTTATTTATTGTTGCTTAACAGTATTACCACAAACATAGCAACTTCAAATAAAACACATTTATTAACTCACAGTTTCTGTAGGCTAGGATGCTGGGCATAGCCTGGCTGCATCCTTTGCTCAGAGTCTCACAAAGCTAAAATCAAGATGTTAACCAGGGCTATGATCTCATCTGAGACCCAATTTATAGAAGGATCCACTTCCAAACTCACAGGATTACAGGCAGCATCCAGTTCCTTGTAGTCTTCCAGATGGAGGGTCTCTCTTTCTTGCTGACTGTTGGCTAGAGACTGCCCTCAGATTCCTGCCCTGCAGCCTTCTCCTTGGAATATCTCACTACATAGCAACTTGTTTCTTCAAAGCTACCAAGGGACAGAGTCTCCACAAAAGACATGCAATATAATATTATGTATCATAATCACAGAAATGACAATCCATCATCCCCTTTGCTATATCTTACTAAGAGTCACAGGTCTCACCCTTGCTCAAGGAGAGGAGGCTACATACGAGGATGTGAATACTGAGAAGCACGAATCACAGGGCCACACTACAGTATGCCTGCCATGGGTCTGCTTCTGTTTTCTGTTGATTCAGCTGGTTCACTCAATGAGGCCTTGTTTCAACTTTAAGAGTTTTGCTGTTGTTGTATTTACCTTATTTAAGGAAATTCTTAGAGGCATAGATAGAAGAAAGCTCCTCCAGAGAAGATATAGCTTTGCTTCTATCTTTTCTCAGGAAAAACTTAATTGAGAACATGTTGAAATTAGCTTCTGGCTAACGATTTTTAAGAACCATAAGAGTAGCCAGAATTCAAATTTCAAACTTATGTGAGAGCCATGTTGTTTTTACAAATTCTCAGGAAGGATTTTTTTTCTTCCTGACCCCACAACAATGTCAAGACAAGCTTATTTTCTTGCCTTGTCCTTCTTGTATAGTGGGTTTCCACTGGTTTCCTGTTTCACCAAGGATGCAGTGCTTTGGTTTCTAACACTGCCCACTGTGGGTGGGCCTTAGGCTGTGTCTCCTGTTCTCTGCCCCAGGGTGCCATCAAATGGAATCTCCCATGGGCAGATGGAGGCTCCCATAGGCAGCTTCCTCTAGCAATGTGGAAGTTCCCATAGGCAGATGCCTCCTCTAGCAATGTGATAGTATTAAATACCTCCGACAGTGGGGTGGTGAAAAGGCAGTCATAAACTGTGAGGGAGAGAAAAATGCTACATCTTAGTATAATCTTTTCATAGAAGTTAATCAGATCATCACTAGGAAGTTACTTATAGTATAAAGTACAATAATTAATTTTGGAAACTAGAGGCACCACGGGAATTGAAAAGTGATAATGTCTGGTAAAAATGAAGATGACACTATCATCATTCATTTTTTAAATTTTTTAATTGTTTTTCAAGTACAGTTTTCTGTCTTT
>PVKM010009197.1:0-37413 GCA_004027735.1 Carollia perspicillata | reverse complement strand
AGGGAAGTAGTGATTTAGAAAGCAGTTTTACAATTACTTACAAGGATATTTCCACTATATTCATTTCCCAGGTTGATTCTAACTGTTGTCAATACACCTTAAAGCCTTATGAAGCAATTTGCCTGGCATTAGTTTCTTAAACGAGGTCTCCTGCTAAACATAACCAGTTGGCACTTCATTCATGCTCTTGAAACCTAAGGCCTGCAATACTTCCCCACAGAGTGCAGGCCCCCAATCCGGACAACTCCACCTCCATCCATTCCTTTCTATTACCCTTCTTGCTCAGAGGTTCCTAACTTCGTGCTGAATTCTTTTCCTTTCAACCTTTCTTCCTCCTCTCACACGTCCTGCATATATTCGGCATCCCCAAATGTGACTTTCATCAAATCCATCCTGGTCAATAACCTTCAGTAGTCCTCTTTTTCCTACAGGGTCATTTCCAGCTTATTTGCCTGGAAGTCTGGGTGCTGTCTGAAAAGCACCATAGAGTAATGAAATGTTTAATGCCAATAAATACATGACGAGTAACATTTGTTGCTAGAAGGTTTTCTGTTGTGCATAATATAAAAATCACAGACGTGAGCACATCTTTCTTAAGAATATTAAGATTGGATATCTCCAATTTTTTTCTAGAAGTTTCTTGCTCTTTGTATTTTCATTTTAAATGATAAACTTTCAAAGAAAATTAAAAAAATTAAATATTTAACTGAGAAACTCCACTTATTTGACTCTTTGCTTTATTGTGAGTTGAGAAACTTTCACTAGTTTGAGTTTTACAAGTTTATATCTAATCTTATTTTATTCAATCTCAGTCCTGGTCCACCCATAACAATTTGAGGTGAGCAAGGACAATGTTCTTGTTTGATGGAGGAAAAGCAGAGGTTCTGAAAGGTGTGGCCCCTGACTAGCTATGTAGAATGGCAAGTAGGAGGCACCGGGCACTTTGACAACAGACAGGCCTTCTGCCGAAATTGTTAATGAGTGGTCCTCATAAGAGAAAAACAAAGGAATATTTTTCTTACCTGAGCTCCCAAAATACCCCACAAATATCAAAAACTCAACCAGATCTTGCATGTGAACAAGGAGAAACCTTATTTTTCAACTCTTTATGCCGCAACTTCTTAGATTTAAAACAAAAAAATTGAAAGCATTCTCCATTGAATTTCTCTGGGGAGAAATGACTACTTCAGCTTGTATTCCTCCTTGTAGTTGCTCTGAGCCTTGGGAATTACCTTGTCGATGTATTTTCATTCAGAATGAATGTTTTAATATATTTCTTTAATCATATGTTGCATCAGAGAATATTGTTTCATGCATATTAAAGAGTTGAGCATGTAATAGACCAGTGTTCTGACTAATAAAAGCACTCAAGGCATGTCACTTAGTCTTATTACTTTTCTTGGCTTCAGGATAGATGTGTTTTATTTTGAAAATAATAATAAAACTAACGATGATAATAGTGCTAACATTAAACAATGGGAATTATTTTATTTTAAAAAGATGCCACAGACTTGTACATATCACTATTCTTCTGAAGGGGTAGACCATCTACCCTCTTTCCAGAGTGTTTTATTCCCCACTTGGGCAAATCAATCATAAAGTACTAAGAACCTTCTATGCGCCCAAGCATCAGGCTGCGCAGAAGTAATCAAGATCTAATCCCTACCTAGAAGGTCTTCTAGTCAGGTTTGGGTCTATAAGACGTTCACAAAATAAATAAAGGAACAAACCACATGCTGTTAGAAAACGGAGAAGAAAAGTGGCTTCATAGAGGAATGGGCTGTAGTGGGATTTGGGGAGAGGAAAAAGATTAGGATGGGTGGGCAAAGTGGAAGAGGCTGTTTAGGGCAAGGAGGAAGAGTATGAACAGAGGCACACTGTTGGGTATTTATCTAATAAACAGTTACTCTCTCGCTCGTTGTTCTAGGTGAGGGGGGCACAAAGATAAAATGCATGGTTTCTGTTCATGGTTTCGGTTAAAGGTAGAGCAGCCCGAAGAAGAATGTGCTTGAAGAATGGTACGTGCCAGATCTGAGCTCCGTCTGCTGGTTGTCCTCAGAGAAGGCCTTTGAGATGCAGTGCCAGGAGACACAACAGGACAAAGGAAAGCTTTCCAGAGTTGTTTATGCCTATGAGGTATCTTAAGACCAGAAAGAATTAACTAGTGGAAGAAGGAGAGGAAGAACATTGAGGAAGAACGTTCTGGCATATGGAATCAATTGGTGAAGGCAAGTGGGAGAGAGAGAAAGAGAGATTGGCACACGTATCGGTTTGGCTGGAGCAAGATGTGTGTGCCAGGGGCAGTGAGCCGAGAGGGTGGACGTATATCAGGGGCTGGGCTAAGGGAGACCCAGCAAGTTAGAGAAGAGAATTCTGGTTTCCCCCTAAAAGCAGCGTGGAACAAACACCACACTTGTAGAAAGGCGAGAAGGAAGAAGGCTTGGTTCGGCTTCTATAGAGGTTAGAAGAAGAGAGAGAGAAGAGAGAGTTTGGAAAGGAGGACTTAATTGAGGACTTAACTTTTACAAGAGGTTTGGAGTCAAGCTGGAAGGTAATGTAGCCACTTCAGGTTCATGTTCTTGTTCTGGCATTTATTTTTATGAGACTCATTTAATGTGAGTTTCATGCACATAATACCATGCAGTCAAAATAATCAAATCAGATTGTGTGAATGAGGGCATCAAAGTCAACTCTATGATTTAGCAAACATTGCTTTATGATGACAAGCAGAAAATTAATCCCGTGTCTTCGTGATCTCAACTAATACTGATCATTCTCAAATAATGCTTTGTCCCAATTTCTGATGTGTGTAAATAATATGTGCTAAAGTGAATCTGAGCATAACTGGGACTTTTTTGGTATTTTTAATCTCCATTTAATATATTAAAAAATCTGCAGGAGTAGCTTTGCTTGACAATGTATCATAACTGTGAAAAGCCAGTGGACATTGTCTTCCTTTCCTGATCTCAGTGCATCAAGAATATTTGTATGGCCTTTCACAATAAGGTAATGGAGAGTGGAAGTGTACTAAGAGCGGAATGTTCCACTGTGATCTTTCAGCATGATTCTGAAAATAAATTCACACAGTCTTGCTCTTCAGTTTGTAGGCCTTTCAAATGGCCTTAGAGCTCTCCCACACGAATGTTGTATAGGTGACTGATGCAACTAATGGCAACGTCTTGCATGCCTTTAAGATTTTTTGGTGAAAATGGAATGTCCCGTCCTTTAGAGATTTTGTATAAGTACTGTCTGTACTTATCCTCCTATGATTTAGGAGTGAAGTCTGGATATGCGAAAGACAAAACGAGTAGTATCTGTTTCATATAACAGGCTATGCAACAGGCAGAAAAGCTTATTTCCAGGGAATCTTAAAGGATCAAGATAAAATTAATCTAAATTGCCTAAAAATTTTGTATAATGAAGAATTTATAAATTGGAAGAATAAGATTTAAAAAAAACAGTGCTTAAAAGTTTAGCAAGAGCTGATTAAAGGTCCAAATATTTAATGAAATATCCAAAGAAACTGTTGGAAAAAATATGAAAGGTGATTAATAGAAAAGGGTTAGTACATGGTACATCTTAAATACAAATACAATAAAATATAAAACATGCTTAAATTGTCTTGGGTCATGTAAAAAATCTGGAAAAAGGTTTCATGGCAGCAAGAATGCACAAATACACTGCACTCTAAGAAGGTTTAAAAATACTGACATTGAAAAACGAAGAAAAATTAAAGATGTGTACTATAGTAAGTTCTGGAGATGTGGTTATGATATTTATTTCGTTGGGGGTACCTTACACAGGAGGTCAGAGAACATTTCACTGTCTACAACATAGTCTATAGCCTTGCTCGTTTATCAGGCAGCTCCCGCTGTCCTGACAAAACACGACAGACTGGGCGGCCTAACCAACACACATTTATTTTCTGTTTTAACTCCCCTTTTCTTGCTTTTTAAACCAGTGTCCTCTTATTTGCTTTCCCCACAAATATAATTTGCTCAAACAGTTAGCAATATTGTATCAATCTGGACAAGCATGGTCATAAACTGAACTATAATGAGCTTCTAGCCCTGGTTAGTAATTTGGCACAGTTTCTAACAAATGCAGTCATATGCTAGCCAAAGTGGGGTAGGAGTGAGGGTGGGAGGTGGGGGTGGGGATGATGGGGGTAAAATGGAGACATCTATACTTGAAAAACAAAAAATAAGTTAAAAAGAATCAGTTAGGTTTCAGAACAGACATAGTACTGCAATTCTATCATTGTAAATCCAACTAAAAATGCCCAATGAGTGTAGGTTAATCTCAGTATGGGAAATGAATTGTTTTTGTCATATCTGTCCTATCTTTAAAAAATGTACATCCACAATGCTTTATGGTGATTTCCCAAATTCACCAAGATCAGAATTACCTAGGGAAGATCTTTAAATATAAATTTCTAGGACTGTCCCAGAACTATATAGAATAAGAACCCATGGCAGGTAAGTTTCAGGAATGTCTTTATGGGGGGGAACCCCTAGAATTGTCTTCTGGAGAGAGCAGGCCCCTTGTAGTACAAGCTTCCCCCACTAGGTGAGTGCTGTAGGCGCCCGTCTGTATCAGTGCACCAGCTGGCCCTGTTGTGAGAGGCTGTGTTGGACTTCAGTGAATTTTTTTTTGACGACTTTTTCCATGTGTTTGCCTATTTCATGATGGGTGATTTATGAGTATGCCTGCCCACACTGCGCTGAGTGAGCAGCAGTTTTTGACCAAAAAACAGCATGACTCCCATTCCCTGTTCACCTGATCTTGCCCTGAGCAACTTTTTTTTTGGGGGGGGGTTGGTTTTCTTGGATAAAAACAGTCCTCAGAGGGAAATATTTTGCCAATGAGGAAGAGGTGAAACAGCAGAAACAGCAGAAGCATTAAAATGCATCAACATCAATGAGTTCAAAACTGTTTTGAGCTGTGGAAAAAAGTCTTCAGTAGGTATATTGCATCAAATGGGGAGTACTTTGAAGGTGACTGAAGTTTAAACATGTAAGAATAAATACAATTTTCTATAAATAAATTCTGTTGTTTTGTATTCCCCCCTTGTATTTAGAGTTCTGAAGGTGAGTCTGAGGTTCAGCCAGGTTTAGGACCACTATTTTAGAATATATACATATACTGTCCACTGGAAAATTTTTAATTGAAAATACAAAAAACAATGTATTTTTATATATCAGCAATGAATATTTGGAAATTAAAAATTTTAAAACCACAATTTATTAATGCTTCTTTGCCTTTTGGCTAAGATCAAGTGTAAAAAGTACAATTTATAATAGCACCCCAAACATGAAATACTTAGATATAAATCAAATAACATGTACAAGGTATATATGCTGAAAGCTACAAGAGACTCATGAAAGAAATCAAAGACCTGTGTAAATTGAGATATATAAAATATTTATGTATTAGAAAATTCAATATATTTAAATGGTCAATTATCCCAACTTGATGTATATTTCAATTCAATCCCACTTGAAACTCTATCTGCAATTTTTAAAAAGAAATTGACAAGCTGATTCTAAAATGTCATGGAAATACACATGAATTAATTCAACAAAACAATATTTAAGAAGCAGAACAAAGTTGTAGGACTCACGCTACTTGATTTTAGGGCATTTTAAAGTCACAGAATCGAGACAGTGTAGTATTGGCAAAGAGACAGACATACAGATTGATGGAACAGAGAGTCCAAGATTAGACTCATGCATATATAGTTAACTGATTTTTGAAAAAAAGTACAAAGACAGTTTAGTGGAGAAAGTAACTTCTTTCCAGCAAATGGTGCTGGAAGAACTGAAAATCTATATACAAAACAATGAACTTTACCTATACCTCACATTATATGCAAACATTAACTCAAAAAGAATCACTAGACCTAAATATAAAACCCAAAACTATAAAACCTCTAGAAGAAAAAAAATTTGTGATTTGAGGTAAGGCCAAGATTCACTGGAAATAATCAAGAGCATGATCCACAGAAGAAAAAATAATAAATTAAACTTCATCAAAATTGCAATACATGCTTCTGGTCTTTGAAGATTATTGTTGAGGAAATACAGACAAGTCACACACTGGAGGAACTATTTGCAAGATGTGTATCTGATAAAGGGTGTGTATCTATAATATTAAAAAACTCCTAAAACTCAATAATAAGGAAAGAGTCAATTAAAAATGAGCAATACATTTAAACAGATACTATACCAAAGTAGATAAACAGGTGCCAAATTAGCACATGAAAAGATGCTCAATATCATAATCATTAGGAAAATGCATATTAAAAACACCATGAGATACATTTATACACCTGTTAAAATGGCTAAAATGTAAAAACCTTATAATACTCAGTGTTGGTGAAGATGCAGAACAGTTGTAACTCTCATAGATTGCTGATGGGAGTGTCACTTTGGAAAACAGTTTGGAAGCTCCTTATAAAGTTTAACATACAGTTACCCTATGGTACAAAGAGCCCGCTTTTGGTTTTTATTTACTGAAGAGAAACAAAACTTATAAGAACCTTGTTTACATACCTGTTTATAATGGCTTTATTTATAATCACCAAATTGGAAATAACCCAAATGTCCATCAACAAGTGAAATGTTAAACCTTGGTATATCCATACAATGAAATACTACTCAGAAATGAAAAGGGAGAGCTTGTTGATACCTGCCACAACAGAGATAGACTTCAAATGCATTAGTCTATGTGAAAGAAGCCAGACTCAAAAGGTTGTACATACTCTGATTCTATTTTACATGACATTCTGGAAAAGATAAAACTATAGACAGAAAATATACCATTGGTTATGAAGAGCTGGTGGGGAGGAGAGGTTGACTATAAAGGGCGTGATGAAATTTTTTGGGTGAGGGAAGTTTTGGGTAGTGTATATGTTGTAGTAATGTACGTGTTTCTCGACATTCACAGATCTGTATGTGAACAAGGGTGAGTTTTTCTACATGTAAATAATGCCTCAATTAACCTATTTTAAAAGAAAAACAAAAAAATAAAGAGAAAAACAAAATGAAGACAATCAAATTTCTGGTTTAATGTGTCAAGGAACACACATTTTGCTTTTAGTTCCAGCATTTCTAGGAACCTAATTAGTTTTTGTTTTTCTTCAAAATGACTAAGGTAATAAATGAATTGCCAGACTTGCTTGCTGTGGTAATTAAGAGAGGACAGTGTTATGAGCCACTCTTTTTGCTGTTATGAGAGGCTTTCAATGCCTACTATTGTTCATTACATAGGCTGGGATACAGTGCCTGTCCCTGCCCAGCTGCAGTGAGATATTAACAGACTGGGAGAGATGGGGGAGAGGAGGACCCTTGTTATGTTTCTTGTATATACACATGTATCAGACCACCTGTGTGATGAAAAAAATTCAATAGGTTTACAGATTATGCTTTGGGAGAAATCTCATTTAAAAATCTTCAGATTTAATTAAGATTCTAAATTGCACACCAGCTTTTGCCCTTAAAATGGGCATGATGAAGTCATTCTCAGCCACTTGGCCTTTGCATGTGTTTGTTTGTATTAAAATCTTCACAGAGGAGGGAGAAACTTCTATAATCTCAGGGATACCTGTGTGCCTCTAAGCAGGCATTATGCTGCAAGAGAATATTAGCTAATCTCCAGAACACCATCAAATATTTTAGCGTTTGGAAGTACATAGTGCATACAAAAGAGTTAGGATGTATTAATTGTGTTGTACAAAACATACACTCCATGTATTTAATTTCCTGAATTTGCCATCTCCCTTTCAGACTTGGAAGAAGTTATATGAATTGGCCCCAGCTGGTGAGTGGCAAGAGTTGTATTTAAACTCGGGTCTTCTGGCTCCAAGGCCCGTCAGTACACATTATATTGCTTTACTTTTTCTCTTAAAAATTCACAGATGTGTAAGCCATGAAGGTGTGGTAAATCACGCCAAGAGATGCTAGCAGTGTTTCTTCTCTTGAACTCTAGTGCTAAGCTGAATACAATTTTAAAATTATTCTTATTTGGTGCTCAATTATCATTAAATTGATTTAACTCAGCCACATTTTTAATATTTCAGAGTCAGAAGATATATGGCACACAATTTTATTTTATTTTATGACTTTTTAAAATTCTCTAGAGATGAGGAAGATAAATACAGGGTAACATTTTTCACCAGAGAATAACTGTTCTTTTCACTTGTCTCCCATCACACCAGCCTCCTAGCTCTCTTTGTCCAGTTCCCATTAGATTCCTTGGGGGCAGCATCTCCTCTGCTTGGCCATCAGATGCTGGTGTTTCCCGGAACTCTGTCCTTGGGTGTCTTCACTTATCAGTCCATATGATGTCTTCTGGGTGATCTCACGCATTCAGTTTCCACTAGCATCTGTAGACTGATGACTTCAACTTTGGTACACACCTTTCTGACTTGCAGAACCAAGAACCCCATTTCTTCTTATTGGACAATTCTGCCTTAGTGACCCACAGAAAATCTCAGTATGCCCCAAATGGGGTTCATTTCCTTTGCAACACCCTGCTCCACACCTCCCAGTGCTTCTCCTCTGTTCCCGGTGTCATTCACGATACATGGAGTCCTTCTCAAGTTCTTTTCCTCCCTCTTCTCCTCTGAGTGTTCACCCACTCTCATTATTCTGACTCCTTTATGTTTCTCAAAGTCTTATTCTCCTCTCTATCTCCTTATCACAGCCCTCAGGGAATCTAATCTGCATCTAATACATCTGCTTACCAGTTCCTCACCTCCAGCTGTGTCCCATGGTCATTCCTGAGGCACAGTGCTGAGCCCCGATACTGTAGCTGGAAGTCTTGCAATGGCTTCCCACTCCTAAATGCCAAGCTCAGACTCCAGGACACCCCCCCACCTTCCTCTGCAATTGAAAGCTAATTGAAATCTGAGTTTCAGTTGCAATGAATTACCTGCCACTGTCTGCACTCCCTTTGCTGTTAATCATCATCCTCAATTACTCCCTCACATTTCTTCTCCACCCCACCCCTTAGTGCTGGGTCGTTAGGTCTCTGCTTTCTGTCCTTGTCATTATGGATTTTTTCAGCAAATATTATATTGCTTTTCTTTATTTCTTTGTTCTTTCCCTCAACTTTTCACGCTGAGCAAGCACATCTTTTTAAATGAGAACATCTAACCTTTGTGAAAATACCTTAATGAATAAATAAGTAATGACATTCTCTTTCTTCTACTTTATTTTTCTGATACAGTTCAGATGAACGCAAGAATTGTAAAACTTCAAAAAAGTTATAATTCCTTTTAGGTCTATTCACGTTTGCAAAGTTTCCAATTTTATGTGCAGCTCATGATGGAAGCATGCTTGGGGGTTGTGGATTTACTCCCAGATCTCAAATAGGAGATTATGCTATTCCTTGTGTACCATAATAGGCTTCTTCATTCTTTTCTTTTTTAGAAAAAAAATTAATGAACTTTAGTTTTTAGTATAGCTTTGGGTTTTAGGCTTACAGAATAGTAGAGCAGGTAGTACATAGCATTCCATATACACACCCACATAATTTCGCTATTATCCTCTTCCACTAATGTGATACATGTTGTAATTAATGTTCCAATTTTGATACATTATTATTGACTATCGTCTCTAGCTTACATTAAGACTGACTCTTTGTGACGTACAGTTCTATGGGTTTTGATAAATGCATGGGTTTTAAAATGACAGGTATCCACCATCATTGTTTCACACAGAACAGTTCCATTCATGCTTCATTTATTCATCCTTCCCTTCTCACCCCTCCCCCCCCAACTCCTGGCAACCACTGATCTTTTTCTTGTTACTATAGTTTTGTGCACCAATTCTACTTTGAAGCAAATATCTCATCAACTTTTTAGGCAGATCCCTTGTTTCTTAAAATGAAGAAAGAATGCCCTCATTATTTTGCATAGTTAGGAAATAGTCGCACATGGAATGATTTGAGTTAGCTGTAGTGCTTATCAAGGGCCGGGTTGCATTTCCTACTCTCATTTACCTGCAGTGACTAGACTGTTGGTCAACCAAAGGTATAGGAGGAAGACCCACCCTTGGGAGATAGGAGGTCTATCTAGAAGGTATCCAGCCATGTAATATGAAAAATACACATTTATTGAAGAAAACACAAAAGGCAAGGAACATTGTACATGGGACAATGATGCCTCAGTCGCCTTCAAAGTAGACACCTTGGGACCTCACACAGTTCCCCTAGCAACTCTTTCACTGTTCAAAACACTCTGCAAAACCCTTTGTTGGAATCACTATCAGCTGCCCCATTGTATTTTCCTGAATCTCACAATAGGCTGAAGTCTCTTTCCTTTAAAAGGCAATTTTAGTTTTGGGAAAAGCCAGAAGTTGGAGGGCACTAAACACGGGCTGTAGTGGGGCTGAGTCACCTGGTGATTTGATGTTTCACAAACAAACTGCACGAGACTTGATGCATGAATGGGAGCATTGTCGTGATGAAGCTACAAATCACCAGTTGCCCATAGCTGAGGCCTTCTGAATCATTTGAATAGTTTCCTCAGAGGAATGTTCAACCTTAATGCAAAATTTTAATGCAGATTTGTTGCTCTACTCACTCAGTCATTTTGAATGTGATAGCCACACAGTACACATGCTCACTCAAGGGTGCCTACCATTCCCACTGATTAGTATAGTGAAGTCATCATTGTTCATGAATGCACATTCCAGTCCACTCTCCTTGACTGCTAGTGTGGGGGAGCTTTGCCCAACAGAGCCCGCCCCCCGCCTGTCAAGGATGAGAGTAAGTCTACCAACACATGAACTGCTTGGGGAGGAAAGGTGGCTGATCTCTCAAAGGAGAAGGGCCAGGAACCTGTTCCTCAACGGGCTTTTACTGGGTTTAATTTGCATGGAAATACAGGGCATAAAGCTCCACAGTCATTGTAAGGCAGTAATGATTAAATAATAGATAACATTCAAAGAACTATGAGGGCTTATTCTGAGTCAGGGTCAGATAGCCAAAGGGCCATAAAACTTTGGGAAACAAACTCATTTTATACTTGGACCCTTACCATTTAAATTGGGGGTATTCTTAGCAAAGAAGGTTTCATGGGATTTTATGCATTCTTTTCTTAGGCCAGATTGCCCAGGAAACCCGCTCTTTCCAGCACAGGGCTACACCCACCTCTGATATTGTTTTGGGCTTAAATCAGGTGGAGGATGCAGGCAGCCAAGAGATTAGACTTCTTACAGACAGAATGAGGACTCAGGCTATGTCAAAGCTAAGGAGTGAGGGTCCATCACCCCTTTTCTATAGTCCCCTAAATCCTTCCCTGACGGCCCCTTTGTGACTATGCCTGTCTTAGGTCGTCCCTTCCTTGAGGAATCTTACCTGTCATTGGCTAATCAGTCATCCACCTAGGGCCAAGCAGGGTAAAATAAAGGGGAGAGGTGGCGCCTTTGCCACGAAGATAAGCTTTATCTCCTTAGTGGCTTATGGCCCCAAGGTCTTTTTCTCAGCCTTAACTGTGGGTAGTCACAGCTTTTGAAACCAGGCAGGGCAATTCCCAACGTGACAGGTTACATGGATGTCACACAAACCATTCTCATTATATTAAAGTAACTGGGCTTTTTCTGGACAGAACTTATAAAGGACGGTCCAGGTAGACCCGGAAATGCTCATAAAACCGATTTCTCTTCTCTATTACCAATTGCAACCAGCAATAGTGTAACAACTTAGTAAAATATTACTTTCTTACATTATTACAATGATAAAATCATCTGGTATGCAATCTAGGTGATTGCAATTGGTCAGTATTATCATTTCCATATTTCTCCATCAGAACAAAGCCCAGTCATCAGAGTTCAAACTGTGTACTTCAGCACTGCTCATTTTCAAACAGATACCTTAACAACCCATTTCTAGATACTGCTCCCATTTAAAATTGATGGTGCTGATACGCGAAAATAGAATGCATGATTATCACTGTTTGTTTTGGGGTGAATGATCATGAAACCAGTGTAATAAAGCAGCTGAAAGCTGTACTCCCTGTTACCACATGCAATTCACAAGCAAAGAGCCCTGACCTTCGCTTGACCACATTGTAGTCGTTTGGTGGAAAAAACACATAAGGGGGCATAAAAGGATCAGAAGTTCACATGAGATATAATCTAAGTTAAAAGAGATATAATCCTTTTAACACTGAAAGCAAGATATTTTGGCTAAGTCTCACTTTTATGGGAAACAAAAAGAGAACCCATGTTAGGAGCAGAGTCAATGGCATGACTAATGATATGGAAGCGTGTAAGCAGATGAGTAGCTCCACAAAACTGAATATGTTTACAGTGCTTTGTAGTTTTCTCATTGCCTTTTCTCATATATTTTGGTATGAGTTCTTCTTACCAGATTTGTTAATAATGTAGCAGTGTTTTAAAATGGTGAAAATCCGTTGCTCAGTGGAACAGATCAGAGTGATCAGAAATGATCTGAGTGTGAAAATATAATGGCTTTCCTCTTCCTCATTGCTTTAGTGAAATGCTGGAAAGCCTACCCTTTGAGCTGAAAGTATGATTTGCTATTTAAAACTATTTTATTTCAGCAGAGATGGAATTTGCATGTGCATTTTATGTAACTGGGGCCAACTCACATTAGGGGGAAATATATGATTCATAAGAAGAAATTGCTGCCTTTGAAATCACTTCCTACTATAATACTGGCCACTTCATTACAGTGGTAATTAGAAAGAAAAAAATAGAAATGGCCATTTGAAGAGGGAATTAGTGCTTAATTTCCTAGACTGTTTTATTTTAATGGATGCAACACTGGGAGGATTTTATATTTAAATTGCAAACATAAGAATGGTATGACTAGTGTTTTAGATCTGTCTTCTAAATGAAAATACTAAATGCAGCATCTGATGAAAAAGTATCTGGTGACTGAATACATCTCTTCAGGTCAAATATACTATCTTTGAAAAAGGATTAAAAAATACATGTATGGAGGTAGGCAAGATACAACCATTTAATGTGTCCCTAAACATTATAGCTTTACTTTATCTTTCTTTTCCTTTGGAACTTTGTATAAATGGAGTCATACAGTTTATAGTCTTTTGTATTTATGCTTTTTTGCACATGATGATTAAATGTCAGTAGTTCCTTTGCTTGAAATTTTGTTGTACCAAGAAGTTTTTCTAGTACACTTCGAGAGAAGACATTATGGGTCCATTAATTTCATGCCTATATTTCTAATACATATTTGTCCAGAGAGTTCGCATATTTACAGAATTCTGATATTTGCCAACTGAATATATATTCTGTATCTGTATCTACATCCCTACCTGACATTAGAGTGAATCTTTCTGTCCTTCTGTCTAATCCTAAAACCCCTCCAACTGTCTTCCTTCGGATGCTTCTTTTTCCTTATCCCTTTATGTACAGCTCTCTCTCTGTGGACTCTGGGGACTAAGGGGAGGGTCTCTCTCTCTGTACAAACGCTGTGGGATATAGCTGCTGAATCAAGTCTTGCCATGATGGCTTCAGGACAAATGGGGCTTTTATTCTAGTGAATGTGAAAATGGAGTTATAACAATTAGGTTAAAGCTGTTTACAAGAGGGAAGTTCTGAGCTCAGGAATTTGTTAAGTGTTATAGCCCTAAAATGCCATGACTGCAGGCAATTCAATTTGAAGGGTAAAAACATGTGTATTTCCCTACTGCTGCCCTTGTGGCTGTGTGAGATGGCATTTCCTCAAATACTGGTGATGAATTTGAATTCCTTGAGCACACTTGGCCTTGGTTGTTCCACTTGAATCGATGATTAGGATGGGAAGCCTACTGGAGAAGCATGGAGGGCGCAGGAAATTTCATGAGACAATAACACATGAGGCTGGCTGTGACCTGGCTCTGGAATCTTTTTCCCCTGATTCCAAGTTACCTTCCCTCTGAAGCCTAACTTGTTTATTTTAAAGTCACTAATGAAATAGAAATCACGTTTAGGCAAATGCTTGGGACAATAAATCAGGTCAACTGATACTGGTTGCATTTTACTAGAGAAACTTTACTCTTGAGTGTTCAAATTTTCCAGGCTAACGACCCTCTTTCTTTATTTTTATTTTCCTATTTTTAATGAAGTCCTCTTCTGTCTCCAGTAACAAGGAATCAAGGGCACTCACTGGAATATAGGTTTTGGTTCGTTCAGATTCTCCTGACCTAGAAGCGAGTTCAGTGAGATGAGGAATGGCTTGTATTCCTAGGCAGCACACGTTGTTAATTATTGTTCTACAGCCCTAGTAAACTTTCTTTTCTTTTTAAGATGTCTTTTTATTTTTAAGAGAGGGGAAGGGAGGGAGAAAGAGAGGGAGAGAAACGCTGATGTGAGAGAACATTGATTGGTTGCTTCCTGCACGTGCCCCAGTCGGGGACCGCAGCCCCACCAGCCATGTGCCCTGACAGGGAACTGACACTGGGTCCTTCTGCTTTGTGGGATGACACCCAACCCACTGAGCCACACCAGCTAGGGTTCTTTTCTTTTAAAAAATTTGAATTTATTGGGGAAACATTGGCTAATAAAATCATATACATCTCAGGGGTACAATTCTGTAATACATCATGGTATCCATACATTGTCTTACCGGTCACCACCTCCAGCCAAGACTCCTTCCATCACCATTCCCCGTTCCGCCCCCCTCCCCCCCCGCCCTGTACCCTCTTCTACCTTCCCCTGCCCGCTTTCCCTCTGGTAATCACCGTACTGTAGTCTTTGTCTATGAGGTTTTTTCCCCTTTAATCTCTTTACTTTTTCACCCAGACACCCCCATTCTGTCCCCTCTAACATCTGTTCCTTGTATCTGTGTCTGGTTTCTATTTTTTTTTTGTTAGTTTGTTTTGTTCATTAGATTCCACATTTATGCAACTTTGAGACAGCATAGGAAGTTGGGCCTGGGAATAGAAAACACCAGCTGGCTAGGAAGCCAAGACAAGACCAGGCTGTCAGAAGGAACAAGGGATAAGCTGACTGAAAAAAATGTTACCACCCCTCCACTCCTGACTAAAAAAATGCAGAGGTAGCTGATTGTATTTCCTGTCTGCCTGCTTCAACTACTTAGCCAAATTCCACTTCATTAAGGTTTGACCATTATACAACCTACTTAGGGCACTGGTAATGAGCAGTCTGCCACCTTGCCCCCACCGTACAGGGTGAGCATAGTTACCAGGCAACACAGCTGGGAAAGTCACCTAAGCCTGAACTGGAAAAAATGATGGAGGCTTGCCTTTTTCAAAAGGTTTGTCTTTTTAGGCAAGCCCACTTTGTCCCCAGCCTATAAAAGCAGCCAAGCAGAGCCAGGCCCCAAAACAGTTCCGATGACCTTCCTTTTCTCTGTGCTGCCTCACTTGTGCTTGAGCAAAAACTTCCTAAAATGTCTGAAAATTTCTCCAGGGTTTTCTCTTGCTTTCCGTCTTGGGGAACCCAAGAAACCCAAGAACACCAATGCTGGTAACATCTTTACAAACTTGAAATTTATTCTTCTAAGTCTTTAATATTCATCCCATTATATGAATATACCACAATGTATGTATGTATTTTTAACTTATTTTACTCATTCTACTGATGTAGGAAAGTGACCAAAACCCAGTAGGCCTTAGCACAGGCTCCCCCTCCCCCAGTTCAAATGGCAGTACCAGCCTGCCCCGAGCCAGCCAGGAGATAAGGTGCTAATGGCTCCCGTAGAGGACACTAACCTCTGCATTCCTTTGCATTCCTCTGCCTTCGATTCTGTATCTCGCTTCTGCTGTAGCCCAGAAGGGAGGGTATATAAGCCCTGCAAATCCTTTGTTTGGGGCCCAGAATTTGGAGTTGGACTCCTCTGGGACCACGTGTGAATAAAGGATCGTGCTCTTGAACCTCCTTCTGGTGTATGGTCCTTTCAATTTTCTGTAACACGACTACAGGTGGCTACTGTCAGCTTTGACTTGTATGAATGATGCTGCTCTGAATATCCTTGTGTGTTCTGATATACACATGTACACATTCCTGTTGTATGAGTGGAATTTCTGGGTGGGTATGTGCATATTCAAATTGAGTTGAGAATGACAAATAGGTTTGTGACATGTTTGTACCAATTTACATTCCTACCAAAGATGTATGAGAATTCCAGCTTCTCTACATGGTTGTCAATATTTAGTAGCTATGACATCTTCAACTGTAGCCTTTCTAGTAAGTTTGTGGAAGACTTTCCCCTGAGGTTACATTTGTATTTTCCTGATGACTAATGATGTTGAGTACCTTTCCTTATGTTTATGGCCATTTGCCTCTCCTTTTGTGAAATGCCTCTAGTGTCTTCCCAACTTTTGTATTGGGCTGTCCTTTTTCTCACTGATTGCAAGGATTCTTTTTGTATTCTAGATATGAGCTCTTTTTTGGTTATATATGTGGTAAATTTATTTTCCTATTCTGTGGTTTACTTTTTACTTTCTCAGTGATAACTTTTGATAAGTAAAACTTTTTATTTTTAAAAATTGTTTTTTAATTTCAGATTTGCGGAATAGAAAAAAAGTACAAATAGTTCCCATTTAACTTCATCCAGCTTGCCAGAGTATTAACATAACATATATATATCAACATTTTTCAAACTCAGATATTAACTTTGGTACGATACTGTAAACTACAGAGATATGTATTTGTTGAGTGAATGAAGCAATGTGACATTTGGGTCAATGGGTGTCATAAGGAAAAAAGCAACCACACAAAATTAAAGCCTCCTATTTTCCCACTACTTATAATTGCTGGCACTTCATACTTTCATTGGTGGGGTTGTGTGGGTCCATGGTTTGTGATTTATTGACCTTTCTGTAGTCAGTTCAGGTGGGACTCTCAGTTTTAGTGGACTCGTGTCAATGTCACTTGAAAATGGAGCTGAATTGTGTATGATCATTTCTGCTCTCTAGAAAACGTCTGTGTTCACACAGCTACAATGAAGCTTTCTGACATTATAGCTACCTCATTTGAATATTTATGTCTATTTGGAAAATAACAGTGAAATCATATTATTTAAGTTGCATGCTTAGGAAAGCTTAGGGTCATGTAATTTTGAGTTTTCGGTATTGTAATTTCCAAGTATAGACCACTTATTAACAAAACCACTATAAAATAGAAACTGAATTCTGTAGTAAGGGTTTTTAATTATCTTTTCCAATATGGTGGACAAGGTTGTTAAAAGCAAGCAATTTATGCTAAATCTCATCACATTACTGACAATAATTCAAGTACTGATTCCCAATTCTAGATTCTCCTCTTTCTTACAGTGGTAACAGTATCTCAAGCTAACACAGAGTCAAATATAACTGTATCATATATTTAATATATCATCGAATGTAACTTCTGATCTGGCTCTTACATGCCATGTTTATGAAATCTCCATTGCTGATGACCTTTAGTCCTTATACCAGACGTAGGGCTTAGTCCCACCTCCTTCTCCTGCTGGGTGAGACAAATGGACCGTGAGGTCCGTAGTTTAGCAAGTCAGACTCCATTTGGTTCACCTCTAACCTTGGAGGCTACATTCTCACTTTTTCCCCCTTATGATTAATTTTCTGCCATATGTTCTATTTCCAGTGATGTTTTCTCAGCCCTGACTACACTTGCATTGGCTCTTTGTTCGGCACTTCTATTGAAATTCAAATTATGATCAGTCCTTTGATTCTATTCCCTAACTCCAGCTGCCCTTAAACACTCCTCCCTGTGGCGCTTTTCATTACCTGCTGATAAACTGCTCTAATGCCTTCCTGTAAAACAGGGCCATCTCACTGACGCACAGGTGGATTTGGCTGATCACAGGCACCAGGCAGAAAAGCCCTTGCTCTTTCAGCCCTGTCTGTGCATTCCTCCTAAAGCCTGATTGAGGAGGTCAATATCCTGAGTTGGGTTAATAAGTACACTGACAGGATTGTCCAGAAAAGCCCTTCCTTGGGGAAAGTTGTGCTTAGTTTAAATGATCCAGAGAGCAAAGACAGTGTTAAGTCCTTTGGGAGGACACAGAAAAAGTGGAGAGTATGCTAATCCGAACCTGGTGATGAGGTGGTCGGAATGGATGGAGGTTCAGGGATGGCAGGTTCTCTGACAGGCATAAGATTTAAAGTCAAGAAATTGGCTTTGGGTCCATTCTGCCACTTCCTGCATGTGAACCTCAGGCATGCCATTTGTGTGGCTGGGCCCTGGTTCCAAGTCTACACAATAGAAATGATTTCTATCTTTTGTGTTTCACTGGGTTTTGTACAAGTGATGCCTCCTTCACTGTGCACTAGACAATGGCAAAACAGGGGACTCTTACAAGGTATTTGAATTGGTATCATCTCAAATAATTAAAACTTTAAGGTGGAGTTTTCCAAACTCAGTTATATGCCTATATTAAAAACAATCACGTCATTAATCATGATATAAAATTGAAGTTTATTGTAATGACTGAATTCTATTTTCTATTTCTGTTAATTTTCCTTCCAGAAAATTTAAAATGTATACTTAAATTGTTAAGCATTACAAATCATACTGCTTAAATATGAATTTTTACTAACTTAAATTGGTAAAGAAACTAGTATTTTAAAAATAAATTGAATCAAACTAGCAGCAAGCAAGCTATTATTTCTATGGATTGGAATGGTAAATCAGAGAATTGTTAATTAAATCACTAAGACAAATAATTGGGAGAAATTCTCTTTTACTTAATCTTGGTTCCTCTCAAGATGGTGAACTAGCAAAGGCTGCTGGCTACTTCCCAAAACCTTGGAGAAACTGTTGAAAAGAGGAGGAGAGGGAGGAGGAGAAAGAGGAAGTAGAGAGAGAGAGCGGGGTGGGAAACACCCATGAGGATTCCAGGGGAGACAAAAGGAACCAGAAAGCGAGATGTCCTGGGGAGGCTGACGTCGAGTTAACCTCGAGCACTGTGTGGGGGGCAGTGAGAAGGCCAGAGGAAACCAGTGCCTATGCTAAGGTGAATAATCACTGTTAAAGAAAGACAATTAGAAAACATCTACTATCAAAAAAATAATGATTCGAAGAGAGAGCTCGGAAGTTAAAATACTCATAGGAAACACAGTAGCCCCATTTACTGAGGAGGGATTTGTCTAAGGCTCCCAGCGGATGCCTCAGCCACGGGTAGTACCGAACCCCACATACACTGTTTTCTCTTCCACACACGTACCTTTTCACTTAAAGGAGCATTTACAGCTTCTCTTCGGCATAGACAAATCACCAGCATCACTACTCTTGTGTTTTGGGGACATTATGGAGTAAAACGAGGGTTACTTGAACACAAGTACCACAATACTGCCAGCCCCTCTGACACTGAGTGATTAACTGGTGGGGAGCGTAGGCGGCGTGGGGATGCTGGACAAAGGCATGAGTCCTGTCCCGGGCAGGACAGAGCACAAAGGTGCTAGCCTTCCTCACGCTACTCAGAATGCTACACAATTTAAGGCATGCCAATTATTTCTGGAATTTTCCATTTACTATTTTTGGACAATGATGGACTCTGGGCAACTGAAACTTTGGAATCCACCTGAGGAGGGACTACTGTATAAGGAAATAAGGGAAAATACTAGTAATGTAAGGCAAAACCAAACAGTAATTTAAAAATCCAAGTGGAGATATTATTAAAACATAACAGCTGGAATATAAAAAAACAAAAACACAATAGATGGGATAAAGAGCAGGCTGAATAGACAAAGGATGAATATGTTGAAAGACAAGATGGAGAAACTTTCCCAGAAGAGGAAGAAACAGTGAGGATCAGGGGAGTCTAAAAGAGCGGCTCAGGGACGTGTGAGACCAAAGAAGAAGGTGACATTTATAGGGGTCCAGAAGGGAGGAAAGAAAGAACCAACTTATTAGGGCTTCTCACGAACTCTGTAAAGCAGGTATGCCCTCAGAATAAAGGGGAAAAACAGTAATCACACCTCGGTTTTACGAGAATGGCAAGCTGCTAAGAAATGAGTGAACAAATATTTTATGCCAGTAATATAAGTTTCAGAATCCATGCAATGTCTGGGACATTTAAGAGAATAAACCTGTTGATTCGGGGCATACATGTCAACTGTGTATCTTACCATTCGTACTAGTCCCACTGAACAACGCACAAGCTCCCTCAACTGCCTTGTGTCAGTAGCGCTGCGACACTCTCTGCTTCCCTGTGTTCCCTGAATCCAGCCATAATTCCTCGCTTTTCAAAGACAGGCATCTGTATGACTTCAACTGGCTGTGGATATGTGTGTAGGCACTTTATAGTAAATTACTCTCGGCTTCACCTGCCCTATCAAGTCAAACCCTCACAAGAGCTGACATTTCAATCAACTTCTTTGATTTCATGAACAGCAATATAGTCCTAAGATTTTATGATTTAGTTTTGCTTAACATAGGTATTGTAGAACATTATACTAATTAAAATTTAATTAGAAACTAGAGAAAAGATGATTAGCTGCCTTTACAAATCTTTTCTTGATATATATACAAAAATATCCTACATAATTAAGGTACATATTAATAAACCTTTTTCAGAACATAGTAAAAAAATCAATTCCCAAATACTTATATTCTGTTCAGTCAGAGATGAAACACAATATATACCTGAATTGACTGCTTTTATTCCTTGCATTGTACCTAGCATTAGGGAGAAAAAAAGGAAGATGGGTCCTGAAATGAGGTCGGTAATAATCAGAGTCCAAGGTCTCATTTCTGTCATCACCATGAAGAATTATCCACATTTTGTTTCATCGATTTAAGCCTTATTAATTGTATTAAACGGATTGAAATGGCCTAACTATATCTTAGAAATGTTGAAGGTATCACAGGATTCAGGTATTTAATAAAACAGATTTTATGATTCAAGTCTCAGAGGAACCCCTTAAGTGTTAAGTCCTATTTCCTGAACCCCCGTAATACACAGTCCATTCTGAAGCAGTGGTAAATCACTGAAGTGCACATTTTCTTCATTATGTCACTACAAAAGAGCATAAAAAGTATTCTAACTACATGCCATGAAATTAAAACAACAGACCATGACTGGTAGGAAATTATAGGTTGATCTTACTTTCATGGAGATTTTAAAAAAGTAACATTTATGGAGAAGGTAATGAGTATTAAACCTCTTATACACCTACAATGATTAAAGAAACCTTTTCACTTATGCAAGCAACTCTGTTCAGTTTGGGCAGAGTCTCTTAATTTGTCGGGTTACACAGAATGGGAAGTTAGCAAGTGGAAGGAAATCAAGTGAACATTGTTCAAATAACTCAAGATGTCTTGATATTTAAAATGTCTGGAGTCTGTACTCTAAGACTTGGATACTCAAGTGTGGTCATGGACCAAAAGCATCAGCATCTTGTTGGAGCAAAATCTCAGGCCCCAAGCAATCCTACAGAATTAAAATCCTCCTTTTTAAGATCTCCAGGTGTTTCACATGCACATTGGAATTTTAGACTCACTACCACTGTGGGGAATTATTATTTTGAAAACTTAATGAGATACCCCATGACTGGGAAGAGAACAACTGAGTCGTGTTTGTTAAATAGGTAACATAGCAATCTTATCTAGAATGGTATTTCTTAAGAGTGACAGTCACGATTGACATTTTTGCACCCTCAGCATCTCATACAAATGCTTGCCTCATATTTGGCCCAATGAAGAGGAATAAGTGATGTTAAGTAAAAATAGAGCAGTCAAGTCAGTGATGTTATAAAATACGTTAAAAAGGTTAAGATGCTTGGCTCAATAGGCAAGTACAAGGACTTGCAATGTGAACATATGAAAAGAATAAGTGAAGATATGAAAAATTTTACTCAAACATAATAGGAAAAAATTGTCATGTGCTTAATTAGGAAGGAAGCACACAACAAAGGTTCCGAGCATTGATATGCATAGCCTGGTAATTTGGTAACTGCATAGTGTACAGACAAATGTGATATTGAAATGCATGAATATTTTCATTATGCTAAGCCATTATTCTAGTCAAATCTTACTAGAATTCTTTTTGATCAATGCAGAACCTAGAATGTAAAGTGGATTTAAGATAAATCACTTGAGAAAACTGAAACATAAATAACTGTCCAGAGAATGCTAATAATTATTTAAAAACATTTGTTGAACACAAAGCCTGTAGTGCAATTCTAACTACCTGGAGTTAGATCAAGTTTTACAGGTCATGGGCAGTCTTCACAAAACTGTCCTTCCTCACTGAAGACACCAGCTGTAATCTCTGACGTCCCTGGGCTACTTGCACCTGTTACCAACTGCTTACAACTTCGAGGGGTTCCCACTACCCTCTCCAGTTTGAGTTTATTAGAACAACTCACAGAACTCAGGAAGGCACTATAATTTCCATTAGTTTTACCAAAAAGGAAAAAAAAACAGGACCCATGGGGCAAGGTTTTGGGGGAGTTAAAAACACTGTGTTTGTCTTTAGGATGCATCGCCCTCCAAGCACACCGATGTGTACCTCTAACCAGGTGAGCTCTCCCAAAAGTTGGTGTCCAGGACTTTGATTGAGGTCTCACTACATAGCCGTGATTAGTCAATCGTGGCATCATTGGCCACATGATTCAATTCAACCTCCAACACCCTTCCTTTGCCCAAAGGTTGGGCTACTATCGTATGGCTCAAAGAACCAACCCTAAAGTCACAAGGTCACTGTGTCCAGCATGACCAGCCTCCACCCTGCCACTGTCTAGGGTCCCACCATGAATTAACAAAGACACTCCCATCACTTGGGATATTCCAAGGAGTAGATGCTCTCTTCCAGGAAATAGAAACAAGTTAGACAAATTCTTTATTATACAAAATGGCCTTACTGAGGTGTCTGGCTAGGTTGGATTACTTTTACATTGAATCTTAATAGTGCTTTGCCCTGGCCCATGCAACTCACTTGATTGGAGCATCATCCCACAACTGAAGGAGTGAGGGTTCAATTTCCAGTCAGGGCACATACCTGGGTTGCAGGTTCAATCCCCAGCGGTCTGGGCACATACAGGAGGCAATCAATTGATGTTTCCCTCCCTGCCTCCTTCTCTGTCTAAATGCAATGCAGAAATGTCCTCGGGTGAGGTTAAAAAAAACCCTTTTTTAAAATCTTAATACAGTGACTCACAAAAGTTAGCCAGATTTTTCTGTTCTTTTGTTGCACTGAATATTATGTCAAAGAAGGGGGCATAATATGGCAAAATTCAGAATACCAATTCCAATTATCTTTTTTTGATCCAATGATATTCTTTGATGTTTAGTTGTGCAATACAGATATTGGGTGCCTACTGTATTATACGGACTTAAAGTAGACACTGCTTAAGAAACAATTTATATCTACATACTCCTTAGGACAAATACACCTATTTGCATTTCATTAATGTTCAGTAAAAAGATCCTTGCATATTCATTTAAGTATGTCTCAAATTCTTTACTGAGAGACACCTCATGACCTATGTTATTTTGGGTTTACTTAATGTTTAGAGTGGGGCCCAATGGAAAGAAGATATCCCATAGTAATTATGTGACTGTGGGCTGGTACTTGCCCTGGTCCTCAACTTCGGTATTTGCAAAAATGTGAACTTGAACAATCACATCTACTTAGGGAGGCAACACAGTGGTTCAGAGCAGGCACTCTGGAACCAGACTGCTGGACAGACAGTTCTCGTTCTTTCCAGCTATGTAAGCCTAGGAATGTCCCGAAAGCCACAGCTTCCTCACCTGTAAAGTGAGGATAATAATACCCTCATAGAGATGTTGTCAGGATTAAGTAAGTTATCACATATAAAACACTTAGGATAGTGTCCGACACTTAGAAAGCACTTAAACATTAGCAACTGCTATTATTATTTTTAATTCTCTCATTATTTGTTTTGTTGTTGGGATTGACATATTAATGAACCATCTTATAGTAAAATCTGGCACACATATACATTCACATGTTGATTGCCTTTACTATAGAAAATATTCTGTATTTCAGACTATTTCTTAAGACAACTCCATGGATACAAATGAATGAAATACAGTTTATCTTCATCTGATGGCTGGTAGAAAAAGGAAATGGAGTATAAAGGGTTTAGGCTGGAAAACTGATTTTTTTAAATGGTGCTAAACTGTTTAAAATTGGTAGAGTGTGCAGTAAGTTTGTAATAGGTAGACAGTGGTAGAAAATTATAGAGAGTGTGGGGGGGTAAAAGGATGCCCTGGTAAGTTAAAATTATAATATCAAGGATTTGGGAAAATTAACTTTTTAAAAAGCACAATCCTTACTTACTATCTTAAGAATTTAAGGTGGCATAATAAAGTAAATTAAGATTCCTTTCATTTTAAAATATAGAAATTTAAAAATGATTACCATTTGGGGAAAAAAACTCACAGTATTTTAACACACAGCAAATGAAAACCAGTCAGAATTCCTTATGCTGGATCCTAAAATGATCAGGGCTCTGCTGTACCCACGTATGCACAGGACAGGAGGAAGTCCTCATCAGCAAACAGTGAAACTTTGAGAATTGAGATGAAATGTTCCAAGTATATTATACTGAGGAAATATAAGTGATATCACCAATAGCACAGATAATGAATTGTTTTAATCAATATTACTCACACTGCAAATGATGATTAATTGAATTTTTTTAACATAGTGGAAGGAATTCCAAAACATACTACTAAAGCCTAAGGGGCAAAATCTCAATGAGTTCAGACTCAAAACTGTGCAAGTAACATACTTTACAAAATGCTATATCTAACTTGCATTTCTTAAATTTACCTAATTTTATTTTCAACTTGCCAAATTAAATTTCAAATTAAATTGTATATGGAAGATGACAGTGTAGGCAGACATGGCTTGCCTCTTCGCACAGCATCAGCATTACAGCTAAAATATAGAACCACCATTATTTAGAACTGTCAGAAATCGGGTTGGATGGAAGTCTGACAACTGCGGAATAAAAGAAACCACACCCATTGAAACCAGTAGGAGAGGTGCAGATGGGGAACAGGCTGGTCTCTCACCCATGTGTGTAGATAAAAATTCGGGAGGGGTATCTCAGGAGTGAGGAGGACCAGCTCCACACCTGGTCCCCCAGCCCAGGGTTCTAGTGCCAGGAAGCTAAATCCCCACAACTTCTGGCTATAAAAACCAGTGGGAATTGAGAAGAAACTTCTGGAGCTCCAAGCATTTCCTCTTAAAGAACCCACACATGGACTCACCTACTCAGACTCACTCCCTCCAAGCTCCAGTGCTGGAATGGCAGCTTGAAGGGCACTGGTGGCATATAGGGAGAGGCTGGTATCAGGCATTGGCGTGAGCAGAGACCACTGTCCCTTTCCTGAGCCCTCCCTCTGCAGAGCCACAAAGCCAGCAGGCTGGTGCCATATCTGAGACTCCATCAACCTGGCTAACACAGTTTGACCCACCTTGGAGATCCCCAGAGACTCTGCCCCACCCAAGCTGCTAGTCTTGGCTCAGGCTTCATAAACTCCTAAATCCTTTCAAACAAGCAACAGCTGGCTTCAGTGAGCAGCAGGCCGGGGACTAGCAGCAGCCAGAATAGCTTGGCTTCATGTGGGATCTTCAAGCCCAGCACAAGTAGCAGCCTTCTTAGATTGCTTTACAGCTCTGGAAAGGAGGCCCTGGGCAAAACAAAGGTCAGGGCTGACCTTGGCATGTACCACACAGGAAGCCCTAGGGCCAGCACACCCAGTGGACAGCTATAGACCACTTTGGAACACCGCCCCCCTGCCCCTGCACAGCTGATCCTCCATAAATGGTCACAGCAAATCCTTGCAGCTGACTGGCCTGGGTAAATCCCTCCCATAGACCTGCCAACAGCAACTAAGACTCAACTGCAAGAGGAGGGTGTACTCAGCCTACACGAAGGGCATATCTCAAATACCCAGCTTGTGTGATATGGGAAGCTGTGCCACTGGACCCTGCATGACACCTACTACATTAGGCCACACTGCCAAGACACGAAGTCAAAGCAGCTCTACCTAATACAACAGATACAACACAGGGAGGTTGCCGAAATGGGGATGGGGAGACAAAGAAACATGGCTCAAATCAAAGAACAGACCAAAACTCCAGAAAAAGGGCTAAATGAACTGGAGATAAGCAATCTATCAGATACAGAGTTCAAAACACTGGTTATCACGATGCTCAGAGAACTTAGTGAAGATTGCAGCAGCATAAAAAAGATCCTGTCAGAAATGAAGGATTCACTAGTTGAAATAATGATTTATTTACAGAGAAACAACAGTAGAGTAGATGAAGCCAAGAATCAAATCAAATGTTTTGAAGTATTAGGAAGCAAAAAACAACCAATTAAAATAAGAAAAAAGAATAAAAAAATGAGAATAGTTTAAGCAGCCCCTGGGACAACTTCAAGAAATCCAACATTTGCATCATAAGGGTGCCAGAAGGAGAAGAAATAGAGCAAGAAATTGGAAATCTGTTTGAAAAAATGAAAGAAAGGTTCTCTAATTTGGCACAGGAAACAGACATACAAGTCCAGGAAGCACAGAGTGTCACAATCAAGTTGGGCCCAAAGAGGACCACACCAAGATACATCGTAATTAAAATGTTAAGGGTTAAAGATGGAGAATCTTATAAGCAGCCAGAGAAAGGCAGAGAGTTACCTATAAGAGTTTCCATGAGACTGTCAGCTGATTTCTCAAAATAAACTTTGTAGGAAAGAAAGGGCTGGCAAAAAGTATTCAAATTGATGAAAAGCAAGTACCTACAACCTAGACTACTCCAGACAGCAAAGCTACAATTTAGAATGGAAGGGCAAATACAGTGCTTCTCAGACAAGGTAAGCTCAAGAAGTTTATCACCACCAACTCATTATTACATGAAATGTTAAGGGATGTATCTAAGAAAAAGAAGATGATCAAATACATGAACAGTAAAATGACAACAAACCCAGAACTATCAACAACTGAATCTGAAAAATAAAAACAAAAATAAACTAAGCAAACAACCAGAATAGGAACAGAATCATAGGTATGGGGATCACTTGGAGGGTTATCACCTGGGAGGGGGAGAGGGGAGAAAGGAGGAAATGGTGCAGGGATCAAGAAGCATAATTGGTAGAAAATAAAGTAGACAGGGGGATGTTAAGAACAGTATGGGAAAGGGAGAAGCCAAAGAACTTACATGCACAACCCATGGACATGAACTCAGCAGGGTACTGGGCGGAGCGGGGCAAAGGGAAAAAATTGGGACAACTGCAACAGCATAATCGATAAAATATACTTAAAAAGAAGCAAAAAATATATAAGAAAAATGATGACAATTTTATTTTATAATTTAAGAATACATTATTTCCTTTCAATCAAAGAACCTAAATGATTAAGTCTTTTAGCACCTCTTCAATAAATGGTAGCAAATTTTCCTTGTGATGTAGACCCACGGGATGAACCATGAGGACTCCTTTGACTCTACTGTCTATGCTTCACAGGAAACTTAAAGCATGTTTTCTGTAAAGAATACTTTGAAATGATCGGAAAAAGGCCTAAGTTTTAAAGTTTATGTAAAGCTTTCCTCAATCTTCACTTCCCTCTTTATAACAAAATGCTACCAATGCATTCTTTAAAAAAACAACCACAGAATAATTTTTATTTATAATGAAGTTATTCTCTCTAGACTTTAAATCAGCAGTTCACTCTTATAACAGAGAATCATTTTAAATAACACCACCAAAAGGGAACAAAGACCAACAAATCTGCGATTACATGTCAATCTCTGTGATATGTCATGACAATATCTAATTAGTTTTACAGCATGGTCCATTTCTGGTTAAATTCTCAATAAACTGCTAATAATTACAGTCCCCTATATTGATACTGTTCTAAGGTGTGACAGATGCTGCTCTCTTGACAGCTTCAGATGTCAAACAGTCAAACAACGCTCTGAACAAAGGGCTGACTTCACGTGTCATCCAGTACAAATGGAGAGCATGCTGTCAGATCCTTTGGTGTTTATAATAATCCCTTTGGAAAGTTAACTGGTGATTGGTCCCTTAGAATTCTATGTTAAACAGCAGGAGTCACCGCCTATACAGTTTGTGCCAACGTCCTTGACTTTTTTAGTTCCACTGTTTTGTTTATCAGGTCACATAGTGATGGCAGTCTTATTTTATCCATATTTTTGCTGTAAACATTGAGAAATATACCAAGGATAACTAACAAACCAGACCATATGTACCTAAGAGAAAGAGATATGAAAAAAATTAATAGTAAGGTAACAATTCATTATTAGCCACAAAATTTGGTCATGAGTTCACAAAAACTATGCTATGCAATAAAATAAAATTCTGCAATGGGAAGCCTACAGTAACAGTGCTAAAACAAAAATCATAGTTTTAGATCAGATTAGAGAGAATTTCATATCTTTTGTGTTAAGTATACATAGAAATAAGATATTTTACAAAATACTAAATGTAGTTCATTTGAATTTTGAGAATAACAGAAAATTCAAAGTCCAACCCCTACCAAAAGTCTTAAGTAAAAGTGCTGGATTGGTAAACCTGCCAATGGCTGTCTTGTGAATATAATATAGCCATCTGACTAGTTATCCCAGTTGGGTAGAATAAATAGCAATAAAAAGGAGACACATCCAGAGAAAGGGGAATTGGCAAAGATTACTATACTGTATACCTATCACATTCAGAATGGGAAACCAACTTACAGAAAACAAACAATACATGGATGGCAAATTATTTTGTGGTTACCTTTAGGTTTATACATTGATAATTTCTAGGTTTGAATCTTCTCAATTCCTACTAACCAAGGTAAGTTTAAATAATGCTAATTTCAAATAAATCTTGATCGTAAAGAAAACAGTAAGGGCCACAAACTAAATCATTAGGGCACAACTGATAGAATACTTCTCCACCTCACTGCTTTGTGAGAAAAGGCATCAAATAAACCAAGAATTTTAATATATAAAAAAAATATATGAATCCCATGTATATCACACACACACACACACACACACACACACACACACTCTCTCTCTCCCCCCCCCCGAGTCTGTCCAGAAAGTATCCAGCCATGCACTATAAAAGAGACATTTTTTGAAGAGGATATAAGATACAAGAAGCTTTGTACATAGGACGACGACGCCTTAGTCCCTTTCAAAGCAGGCACCTTGGACCTCACACAGTTCTCCAATCAGCTGCCCTGCGGTATTTTCCTGAATCTCATAGAAGCTCTAAAATCTCTTTCCTTTCAAAGGTGATTTTAGTTTCCAGAAAAGCCAGAAATTGCAAGGCATCAAATCTGGACTATAGGGGGACTATAGGATTTGATGTTTCAACAAAAACTCTGCACAAGACGTGATGTGTGAGGGTGTGCTGTCATGATGAAGCTGCCAATCACCAGCTGCCCATAGCTGTGGCCTTCTGAATCATCTGAATAGCTTCTGTGGAGGAATGTTCAAACTGGATGAAAATTTAATGCAGATTTGTTGTTCTACTTGCTGAGTCATTTTGAATGTGATGGCCACACAGTACACATGCTCACTCAATAGTGTCTACTGCCTTCACTGGCTAGAAGAGTAAGTCGTCATTGTTCACGCATATGCATTCCAGTCCACTCCCTGTGGCTGCCAGGTTACACTGATGTCATGCAAACTGTTCTCATTATATTAACAATGGCTGGACTTTTTCTGGAGATACCTCACATGTATATATAAAATATATAACTATGTAAACATTTATATAAAATTTATGTATTACATATATATTTCCACTAGGGCAAGGGGGAATGAATCCCTTAATCTTTACACATAACTCACATTCACTTATATTGCAAACAGGATCACATTTGCCCTGGGATTCTGGTTAGAAAGCTTAAGTGTACAAATGATTTCTTCAAAATAAATACACACATTTCTGAAGCAGCAGAAGACATATCAATAAACTAGCAGTAGAGATGAAAAATATGCTTTATAAAGAATTAAGGATATTTAATAGGAAAATGAAACAAAGTATCTAAAAGCTGAGAAACTTGTTGAATTCAAATATACTTACTGAAATGTGAATGGTTTAGCAAAGAATATAAATGAAAGTACAATGGTCATTGCCTTTCTTCCTGTTGTCACTGTAGGGAAAAAAAGGTTGGCTTAGAATGTATCTACTGTCCCAGAAATATTTTGGAAATCATTCATTCACAGATATTTACAAAGCCTGCTACGTGCCTGGATCTATTTGAGGTGCAAGTCAGAAAACAAACAGGTCACTGTTGCTGCTACTATGGGATTTACGGTCTAGCAGGGGGACAGACATTAAATACCACAGTAAATGTTAAAGCACAACTGTAACAAATACTCAGCTACATGGGGAGGCGTGTTTTCCCTCAGAGAGACTGACTTAGTTTCGCAGGAAAGAAATGCTTTCTAAAAGGAGATATGATTAGGAGGAGCAGGCAACCTAGTATCTTAATAGTGATCACCTCTGGATAAGACTATGAGCAATCCTTATAATCTTCTTTGTCTGTATTAACTTTTGCTTTTGCCTGTCCTTTAAGTTATTACCTCAAAGTCTATTATAAGGCCTGAAACCTTCCTCCCTTGTCTTACCAAGTAGAGATGAAAACTGCGTGTATCTCCATTCTAGCTTTTCCCTCACTTTGCATTATCAGTTGCTATCTTCACACTAGACTGTGTGCTTTCCTTAGTTCCTTGTCTTATTCATCCCTATAGCCCCAGACTCTGTAGTTCCTAGTACTTACTGTTCAATGCATGAATGAATAAATAAATACTGAATGAAGAAACTGTTTTGGACACATGTGTCAGAGCTTGATTTCCCAAGTCTGTTTTTCCTTTTACTTTAATAAAAGGACCCCGCTATTTTTAATTGGCTATGCCTTCCAGTCTCTCCTACAGCTAGGCATGATCATGGATTAGGTTTTGCCAAAAAAGTTTGAGGGCAAGTACTATATCTAGGAGTGTGATTTCTAGGAAGCTTCCATAAATAGAAAGGTGTGTGTTTCATTTTCTCTCCCATTCACTGCCTGGAACAGGCAGAGCACACAGAGGAGCCTGGATTCCTAATGAGCATGGAGACACCACACCAGCTCGAGAGGCAGTACAGCACAAGGAGTAACAGCACAGGTCTAGTGCCACACTGACTTAGGCGGAATCCTGACTCTGCAACTTATGAGCTGCTTGACTACTGGGTAAGTCACTTAACCTCCCTAGGCCTCAATTTACCCATTTGTAAAATAGAATAATAGTGAGTACTTTCTAAGATGATTTCAAGGTTAAGATCAATAATATACGTACGATATGTAAAACAGTGCCTGGTACACAATAAAGGCTACGTACATATTAGCTATAATTATTATTACCACCTCTGGATTTCTTTTTACGAGAGAGAAATAAACTGGCCTGCACCTTTTTTTTTAAATATTTTATTTATTTATCTTTAGAGAAGAAGGGAAGGAGAGAGAGAGAAATGTCAATGTGTGGTTGCCTCTCGTGCATCCCCTGCTGGGAACTGGCCTGCAACCCAGGCATGTGCCCTGACTGGGAATCGAACCACGATTCTTTGGTTCACAGCCTGTGCTCAATCCACTGAGCTACACCAGCCAGGGCTGGCCTGCACCTTTAAGACAAAGACTGCATCTCCCATTTCTTCATACAGGGCCCAATCAACGCACACGAATTGATGTAAGAACTTTTTAAACAGTTACTATCTTACAGGCAAAGTTGGAGGCCAAGCTAAGTAAATGAATTTGCAATCTTTCTTAAGAGCATCTTTCTTAAGATGAATTGAAAGATTAGTGATATGGCCTACTCTATAATCAAATTCCCTCTATTTACCATTTGGGATGTAAACTTTAAAAAGGAGAGTCATACCTGAGCAAATAAAGGGAAAATTCAGAAAGCAAATATACTTTTACAAAGAGAGGTATTTGTTCTTTGTTTAATTTACTCTGTGGTATTAAATAAAGTATTCCCTAAAACCACAGAAAATTCAAATTAGATAAATGACTAATATATATGCATAGTGGATGCAAACTATGCAGATCTCTGGTGGAAATGATCAAATTCAACCAATCAAGACACAAAGGAGAGAAATGAAGCCCAGAGAAGAGGAGAGACTTACTCTCCAGGTCACAAGTCATTAACCATCAGAGCTAAGGCTGGGCTCCGCCTTCTCTGATGCAGCAGGCCACAGCTCTCCCATTCTCTCCACACAGGAGACACCAAGAGCACTCCTCGCTTGTACTGTTCATTTGGCAAACACCACAATGTAGCACAGGGAGTCAAACGTTGCCCTCATTAGGCCTCACCTGTGGCCCCTCATCTGTTCTCCTCACTCCTCCAAAGCAGAACAAATACAAATTCCATTCCTCTAATGTGCGAGGAAAGTCCCCACACAGGGCAAGTGCCTAATAATTATTAGTGAAAAGAGATGCTCATCTGATGTCCTGGAAAGTGTACAAAAGAAAGGTCCAAAATACATCTGTCATACTTTTAAGTTCAACAAAACTGGAATTTGCAGTTAAAAAAAGTGTACAAAGGTACTATTTTTCTATGAAAATATTCATCCCATTAAACTTTTTAATCAAGTTCTTTTAATGTATTTAAAAGTTACTATTTAGATAAATGCATATATTTGATTTTAAAATTAAACCTTCAAATAATAATTAAGATTAAACATTTTTCTTTAGAATTTTAAATAAATACCATAAGCCCAGAAATAAATCGGTGAACTATGACAATTTTCTTTCTGATGAAGAGTAGATGCTGCCCTTATCTTTTGGTAAAGAGCATCAGAGAAAATTTAAGTGCTTAATTCATACTCTAAGCAAGTATATCATTCCTACCTGTTACAGCGAGAAGTGCACCAAAAATTTTAATCAAAGCCAGAACAAAGGAGATTCCAAAATACCCAGTGAGGGAAAAAAGAAAAGCATAACCATAGGTCCGAGTTAGATTCTGCAACATATAAAAAAGCCTGTTAGAAAAATGGAAAACAAACCCTAAGATATTACAAATGAAATAAAACCACAGATTTTAATCAACTTCTTGAGCAATAATAAGCCATTCAACAATGCAGTCAAGCAAAGATTCTTACTTAGTTCTGATTTAATGGAAAAATAATGATGAAATTTAAAATCCACAACTTTTACATCATGAATAGGTTAAACATTAACTTAGAGGGCAGAGCAAGGATAAAGTAAATTTAAACAAAAATCATTTCATTTGTGAAATAATTTCTGATCTGCATATAAAGGAATTATCGAATTACGTAAAAATAGTCTTTAACAAGGAGAATTAGAAATACAGAGGAAACTATTTAATGAAAGCTGTTTATTTTTTTAAAATGTCATTAGTGTTTACCTTTGAACAAAATGTTACTGCAGGACCTAATCCACTAGTGCATGTCAATCCCAATAAAATGTATACAAAACCAATTGAATACGAATATAATACCTAGAGTAGATAAAAATAAAGCGGAAAAAAGTGATATCAAACCAAAGGTAAAAAATAGAGGATTTCAACATGTGGCTCAATTAATCTAGTCAATTAAATTTGAGTAGCATCATTGTTTCAACATGGCTTAACTTTCTGGAAATGATGGTTGAGCCTTACTGTTCTAAGTCTATGCATTATTTTATCTGCAACATAACACAGCAGTACCGATCCTTCTGGTTACAGAATTATTCATTTTTTTCCTGGCTTAATTACTGAATCCAAACTAGATTTTAATGTTGGCATTCTAAAAATGTCAACAAAACAAAAAAATTTTATAGCTATTTATTAAACACAAAAACCCAAACATTAAGTTTGCAAAGACATTAAAATATAACAAAAATAAGCAGTATATTGCATGTTTATTGCTTAATTTACCAGTTTTCCTACTGATCTTCTATTCCAGTTCGTTACACTCATAAGCAAAATCAGAATCAAACTTCAATACCTGCTATGTGTCAAGTACTGTGCTAATAATTGCTCTGTATAGATTATTCCATTTATTTCTAACAACCAACCTAGACATAAGTACTTTTAATGATCATTTCCCAATTTTCAGATGAAGAAACTAAAACAGAGATACTGTCATTTTCTCCAAATAACAGAGCTAGTACTGGTAGGATATGAACTAGAGCTACCTTAGACCAGAGCCTATGGTCTAACTAACCACTGTACTACATCAATTTTCTAATTACCTACATTTCCTTAACACTTTTATTTTTACCTTATCTAGGACAAGTGGTGATGATGTTCAAGAAAACTTTGACCTAGATGAAAGTTCCTATGTTCTTAGGGACTCCTTAGAGCAGCCCCACTCTACTGACCAAAAAACCAGGAAAGCCAATCCCATATATCCTTAATGCAGTCTCCTCTACCTGTCTAGCAAGATGGATGGTTATAAAATTAATGTAAACACACACAATAACTTTCCTATATAAAAATACCTATCAGTTAGAAGATATATTGGAAGAAAAGGCATTATTTGCTGTAACAATGGCAAAAAGATGAAATACCTAACAATAAATTCAAAAGAAATATATTGGATTTATATGAAGAAAATTTTAAAATCTAAGGGACATTTTAAAAAGAACACTTGAATAAAAGGAAAGTCATACCTTATTCTTGGATTGAAAGAATCAAGGGTATAGATGCCATTCTCCCTAATTTAATTTATAATTCAATGCCATACCAATCACAATACCAATGGGATTTCTAGTTTATTTGGGGATATGAACACCCAAGAATAACTACTGGTAGTAACATTCTGAAAAACAAAAGGAACAATGGTGGCTAGTCCTAACAGATGATAAATGTATGATAAAGCTGCTGTCATCATATGGTTCTGGTGCAGAAATAAATCCCAAAGACTACAATTCTGGACCTTCATTAAAATATGAAGTAATAGGAGGAAAATCATAAAAGCAATAGGCAACACAGGTAAAATTCTGACATCTTAAGTGTCAGGAAAGCCCTTTCAATCATAATATACAGCAGAATCGTGAAGGAGAAGATAAACTGGACCACGTAAGAATTACCAAGTTCTAAGTGGAAAATAATAACCAAATACAAAGATAGGAGAAATGATGTATCAAAGGATTTTTAATATGTAAAAAATATAAATCATTGGTGAAAAATTTATCAGGCACTATACCATAAGCTACCAGCAGTGGTAGTAGCATTTTTACTTTCTTATGTTTGAATGCATCACTTTTATGAAAATAATGAAAAACTAGTTTAAAAATGCAATCAATGCAAGTCAATACCGTAACTATTTAATAAAATTTTTATCACCATTATGCATCTGTCTGATGTGAAGAAAACATGCGAGACTGTTTACCATTTCCGAGTTGGAGGCGTTGTGCAGTTTCATGGCCTTCTCCTGCACATTTCCAATGACAGCATCTACGCACAGCGCCAGGGAAATGAGGACCACACCTTCAAGAAGGCACAGGAGAAAAACAATCTCTTTATTTCAGCATATGAATGAGAATCAAGATTTGTCAGAGATATGACTGGGCTAAAAAACAAAAGCAGATCTTAATCACATTTGTTCCATAAAGCTGAGTATTTTTATCTACAACCACTTGTAGCAGGCATATAGGTCAAGTAGGTGATGTTATTTTTTAAAAAAGCTAACTGAATAAACTGCATCAATGCTGTCACCATTACTCTTTCACTGTCCTGTTAAATAATAGTTCTGCTTTTAAACTAGATTATATGTTTGAGAGGAATATTGTATTAAATAAATATAGGAGACATTCTTAGATTTATTGGGATTGGTAGTTAGTTACTTAAAAATCAGATGAAGAGGGAAGCCACAAAAAAATTACCTTTATTTTTTAAATGTTTAATTTAAAACACATAAACATGCATGCAACTATTAAGGTATTTTCCTTCAATGAGGGTCCTAACTAAAATTCTGTACTTTCTCTTTTGTTTAACCCCCTCATAAAACACACTCTCTATAACTTCCAAGTTGTTTGGTTGAAAAGTACTGTATGTATTGTGTGTGTGTGTGTGTGTGTGTGTCAGGAGCCTCAGAAATAAAAAGTACACCCAAAACTCAGGAACTTCTGAAACAATCAGGGTGCAGAAACTTTTCATATTTTTATGATACCCCCCCAATTTTTATAGTTCTTCCATCCCATCCCTCCATAATTCAATAGTGAATTTACTGACTTGTCAGCTAAATGGTTTTAACTTAGTTTTTATAGCAACAATTTTTTCTTCAAATTCAGTTTTGGATAATTCAAGTAAACATCTGATTATTGTGTAGCTATGACAACAGGTACAACTGGCATAAACAAATCCAGAAATCAACACACTCATACAAACACGCACATCTCTGGAGCAGGTGCTTAACTGTGAGTGTTTAGGACCCTGGTCACTGGTCATGGTGCTTTACAGAAAGAATACAGAGCAGCTTTGGTTACATCTGCGAGTCTGAAGAAATTTAAGGGAGTCTTCTTTTTATTTTTTCAAATAAAAAGAATCAAAGGTAACAGAAAATATATGTACACATATATGTACTTAACTGAGAATTTTCAAGTTTTCATACTTTCTCTTCCACTTGACTTTTTATCAACTAACTTGGGTATTATCTAATCATGCATTTTTATTCACCAAACTTGATTCTGAATGCTCTTTTACTTATTTCAAATATCAAATCTGTCCTCAAAAGAAAAAGACATAGTATTACTGAAGTTCTGAAAACAATGGCCTAGCTCCTACAAGGCTATTCAAAGATGTTCCAAAACTGCTCTGAACAATGGCAACAACATGAAATACTTTTATGAAAATACCTTAATTGTACACTAAGGGGAATATTTTAAAGTGAACAGTTATTCAAACGAGTAAATCTGATACAGTCCTCTACACATTCAAAGTTGTATTTATGCCTGTCTCAACCACTGTAATAGTTTATCTAATCTCCTTTAGATAATACACTCTTACAGATCAGGTATTGTGATAAGTGCTCATCAACTATTCTTAATAAGTAAGTACGGTGGGCTCCAATATCCACCAACTCAGAAAGGGTTAGCACTTGAGCTATAGCTCAAGTTACAGAACCACCTCTTTCCATCATCATCATCACCATCCTCACCTCTCCCGACCAAGTGTATTTGCTTTCACACCCATTATTTCATTGTCTCACTCTATCCTCTCACTACCTGTGAGGCACACTGTCATCGTTATTTCTGGGTAAGTGAAGCACAAAGGTATCTGGCAATACATTGTTAAGTGATCCAAACAGAATTTGAAGCCATGTCTCTGATAGTAAATTCTGTGCCTTGTCTAAAACTGCATTTTCACTAAGTACAAGAGTCAATTTTCCTAGTTTTCAAATATAAATTTCTCTTTAAATTTGTGGACAGAAAAACAAACTGTTTCTGAAAAATCTAAACCATGTAAGAAACAACTGCAACTTTAATAAAGCTTTCTCAGAGTAAC